>JAJPUD010002424.1:163113-233001 GCA_023553655.1 Myrmecobius fasciatus
AAAAAAAAAAAAAAAAAAAAAAAAAAAAAAAAAAAAAAAGAAGTAATTAGGACTTAGTCCTAGCCCCCACCGGCCCAGCACCTTAAGTTAATTCGAGGAATTGCCCCAGGGCAAAGTACCTCAGCCTCTTCTCTAGCCTTAAAGAAACCTCCACACAATCTAAAAAACTGAAGAAACAAAAGAGAGCTCTCACCACAGACAGCTTCTATCAAGAGAAAGAAAAGCAGTCCCCAGATCCTGAGGTTTTTTTAGACAAAACAACTCCAGAGGAAGTTATCAAGGACCATCACTAGTCCCCTTTTCAAAAGAATTTCAAAAGAATCTTCCTTTCTGGAAGATTGCATAAAGAATCTCAAAAGAGAGCTGGAGGATAAATTGGAAAATAAAATGAGATCAGTGCAAGAACCCTCCAAAAGAGATATGATAAAGACACCAATTTACTGGAAAACAAAATTGGTGAATTGGAAATAGACAATAATGCACTGAAAAATCAAATTAGTGAAGTGGAAAAAGAGTGCAATGAACAAATTGGCCAGTTACAAAAGGAGCTTAAAAAGGTAAATGAAGAAAACAACACTTTAAAAATAAGAACTGAAAAAATGCAAGTAAATGACTCACTAAGACTTGAAGAATCAGTCAAACAAAAACAAAAAAATGAAAAATTAGAAGAAAATATGAAATATCTCCTAGGAAAAATAACTGACTTGGAAAATAGATCTAAGAGAGACAATCTAAGGATTATTGCACTTCCTGAAAGCCAGGATGAAAAAAAGAATCTAAACACTATCTTCCAGGAAATCCTGAAAGAAAACTGCCCTGAGGCTGTAAAATCAGAAGGCAAAATAACCATTGAAAGAATTCACCGATCACCTCCTGAAAGAGACCCCAAAATTAAGACCCCAAGGAATATCGTGGCTAAATTTCAGGACTATTGCACCAAGGAAAAGATTCTGCTGGCAGCTAGAAAGAAACAATTCAAATACTGAGGATCTATAATTAGAATCCCACACTATCTGTCAGCCTCCACATTGAAGGGCCTGGAACCAGATATTCCAAAAGGCAAAGGCACTTGGATTACAGCCAAGAATTACCTATCCTGCTAGAATGAGCATTATCCTCCAAGGAAGAAGATGGTCATTCAGTGATATAGGTGAATTTCACCTATTTCTAATGAAAAGACCACATCTGAACAAAAAATTCGACCTCCAAACACAGAACTCAAGAGAAGCATAAAAAGGTAAAAAAGAAAGGACTCTTCAGAACTTTATTCCTACTATGGGGATACTTAAAGTTTGGGGGTATAATTAACTAGATATTACTTTGATAATATGAAAAAGAAAACCAGAGGGGGAAAGGCTATCATACTGGTGAAGAGGGAAAAGGTGGTAAAATAAGATTTAAAAAAAAAAAGGAGGTAAAAATAAGGGAAAAGCTCATGAAGAAGCAAAGAAAACCTAATATAATAAAGAGAAAGAAGGGAGGGAGATGAGCATTGTGTAATTCTTACTCTCATCAGTTTGAGTTGTAAAAGTGTATATCTGACACTTTTGGTTTCACAGAAAAACTTGTCCGTTGTTGTAGGGAAGAGGGAGGGAAAGGAGGAAAAGAAAGGGATAAACTAATAGAAGGGAAAATAGAAGAATCAGGGGAAAGGAGTATAAAAAGGGGGAGGGTATCTAAAGGGTAGTGGATTGTTTGGGGGAGGGGGTCATCAAAAGCAAAGTACTGAGGAGGGGGGAAGGGAGAAAGGGGAAAGGAAAGGGAAAAACATAACTTGGATAAATAAGATGGCAGTGAATAAAGAATTAGTTATTCTAACTGTGAATGTGAATGGGATGAACTCTCCCATAAAGCGGAAATGGATATCAGACTGGATTAAAAACCAGAATCCCACAATATGTTGTCTACAAGAAACACATCTAAAACATGGTGACACATATAGGATGAAGGTAAAAGGCTGGAGCAGAACCTATTATGCTTCAGGTGAACAAAAAAAAAAAAAAACAGGGATAGCAATCTTTATCTCAGATCAACTAAAAGCCAAGATCTAATCAAAAGAGATAAGGAAGGAAACTATATTTTATTAAAGGGTACCATAGATAATGTAGCAATATCAATACTAAATATATATGCACCAAGTGCAATAGCATCCAAATACCTAGGGGAGAAATTAAGAGAGTTGCAAGAAGAAATAGACAGCCAAACTATACTAAAGGGGGTTCTCAACCTTGCTCTCTCAGAATTAGATAAATCAAACCACAAAATAAACAAGAAAGAAAGTAGGGAGGTAAACCATTTGTTAGAAAAGTTAGGTATGATAGATCTATGGAGAAAGTTGAATGGAGACACTAGGGAGTTTACTTTTTCTCATCAGTCCATGGAACTTATACAAAAATTGAGCATGTATTAGGGCATAAAAACCTCAAAATCAAATGCAGAAAGGCAGAAATAGTAAATGCATCTTTTTCAGATCATGATGCAATAAAAATCACATGCAATATAAGGCCAGGAGAAAATAGACCAAAAGTTAATTGGAAATTAAATAATCTAATCCTGAAGAATGAATGGGTGAAAGAACAAATCATAGACACAATTGATAATTTCATCCAGGAGAATGACAATAAGGAGACAATATACCAAAATTTGTGGGATACGGCCAAAACGCTTATAAGGGGCAATTTTATAACTCTAGATGCTTACTTGCATAAAATAGAGAAAGAAAAGATCAACGAATTGGGCTTATTAAAAAAAAAACTAGAAAAAGAACAAATTAAAACCCCTCAATTAAATACCAAATTGGAAATTCTAAGAATAAAAGGAGAAATTAATAAAATTGAAAATAAGAAAACTATTGAATTAATAAATAAAACTAAGAGTTGGTTCTACGAAAAAACCAACAAAATAGATAAGCCTTTAGTTAATTTGGTAAGAAAAAGGAAAGAGGAAAATCAAATTGTTAGTCTCAAGAATGATAAAGGAGAACTTTCCTCCAATGAAGACAACATTAGAGAAAGAATTAGGAGTTAGTTTGCCCAACTTTATGCCAGCAAATTTGATAATCTAAATGAAATGGAGGAATATCTACAAAAATATAGATTGCCCAGGTTAACAGATGAGGAAATAAATTATTTAAATGGCCCCATATTAGAAAAAGAAATAGAACAAGCTATTAACCAACTTCCTAAGAAAAAATCTCCAGGGCCAGATGGATTTACATGTGAATTCTACCAAACATTCAAAGAACAATTAATTCCAATACTATACAAACTATTTGAGAAAATAGGGACAGAAGGTATACTACCAAATTCCTTCTATGAGACCGATACGGTGCTGATAGCTAAACCATCTAGGGTGAAAACAGAGAAAGAAAATGATAGACCAATTTCCCTAATGAATATTGATGCAAAAATTTTAAATAAGATATTAGCAATGAGATTACAGAAAGTCATCCCCAGGATAGTACACTATGACCAAGTAGGATTTATACCAGGGATGCAGGGCTGGTTCAATATTAGGAAAACTATCAGCATAATTAATTATATTAATAACCAAATTAACAAAAACCATATGATTATCTCAATAGATGCAGAAAAAGCCTTTGACAAAATCCAACACCCTTTCCTATTAAAAACACTAGAGAGTATAGGAATAAATGGGCTTTTCCTTAAAATGATTAGTAGCATCCATTTAAAACTATCAGCAAGCATCGTATGTAATGGAGACAAACTAGAACCATTCCCAATAAGATCAGGAGTGAAACAAGGCTGCCTACTGTCACCATTATTATTTAATATTGTATTAGAAATGTTAGCTTTGGCAATAAGAGAAGAAAAAGAGATAAAAGGAATTAGAGTAGGTAATGAAGAAACCAAATTATCACTCTTTGCAGATGACATGGTGGTATACTTAGAGAACCCTAGAGACTCAACTAAAAAACTACTAGAAACAATTCACAACTTTAGCAAAGTTGCAGGATTCAAAATTAATCCACATAAATCATCAGCATTTTTATATATTACCAACAAAGTTCAGCAGCAAGAGATACAAAAAGAAATTCCATTCCAAATAACAGATGATAGTATAAAATATTTGGGAATCTATCTGCCAAGGAAAAGTCAGAAACTATATGAACTAAACTATAAAACACTTGCCACACAAATAAAATCAGACCTAATCAATTGGAAAAATATTAAGTGCTCAGGGGTAGGCCGTACTAATATAATAAAAATGACAATACTACACAAACTAATTTACTTATTTAGTGCCATACCAATCAAACTCCCAAGAAATTATTTTACAGATCTAGAAAAAATAGTAGCAAAGTTCATTTGGAAGAACAAAAGGTCAAGAATTTCAAGGGAATTAATGAAAAAAAGGCAGAAGAAGGTGGCCTTGCTGTACCAGATCTAAAACTATATTATAAAACAGCAGTCATCAAAACCATTTGGTACTGGCTGAGAAATAGTGTAGTCGATCAGTGGCATAGGATAGGATATCAGGACAATCTAGGCAATAACTTTAGCAATTTAGTGTTTGATAAACCCAAAGACCCCAGCTTTTGGGATAATTACTCACTATTCGGCAAAAATGGCTGGGAATTGGAAACTAGTGTGGAAGAAATTAGGGCCTGAGCCACAACTAACACCGCACACCAAGATAAGATCTAAATGGTTCATGATCTAGATATAAAGAGTGATATTATAACCAAATTAGAGGAACATAGGTAGTTTACCTCTCAGACCTGTGGAGATGGAATAAATTTATGTCCAAAGAAGATCTGGAACTCTTAATTGAACACCAGATGGATAATTTTGATTATATTAAGTTAAAAATTTTCTGTACAAATAAAACTAATGCAGACAAGATTAGGAGGGAAGCATCAAATTGGGAAATCATCTTTACATTTAATGGTTCTGATAAAAGCCTCATTTCTAAAATATATAGAGAATTGTCTCATATTTATAAGAATTCAAGCCATTCTTCAATAGATAAGTGGTCAAGGGATATGAACAGACAATTTTCAGATGATAAAATTAAAACTATAATCATATGAAAAGGTGCTTCAAATCACTATTGATCAGAGAAATGCAAATTAAGACAACTCTGAGGTACCACTACATACCTGTCAGATTGGCTAAAATGACAGGAAAAGATAATGATGAATGCTGGAGGGGATGTGGGAAAAATGGGACACTGATGCATTGTTGGTGGAACTGTGAATGGATCCAACCATTCTGGAGAGCAATTTTGAGCTAGGCTCAAAAAACTATCAAACTGTGCATACCCTTTGACCCAGCAGTGTTTCTATTGGGCTTATATCCCAAAGAGATCTTAGAAGAGCAAAAGGGCCCCACATGTGCAAGAATGCTTGTGGCAGCCCTTTGTGTAGTGGCTAGAAACTGGAAACTGAATTGATGCCCATCAATTGGAGACTGGCTGAATAAATTATGGATGTTATGGAATATTATTGTTCTGTAAGAAACGACCAGCAGGATGATTTCAGAGAGGCCTGGAGAGACTTGTATGAACTGATGCTGAGTGAAACGAGCAGAACCAGGAGATCATCATACACAGCAACAACAGTATTACGTGATGATCAATTCTGATGGACATGGCTCTCTCCAACAAAGAATTGTCTCAAACCAGTTCCAATTGTTCAGTGAAGAAAGCCATATACACCCAGAGAGAGGGATATGAAATGTGGACCACAACATAACCTTTTCTTCATGCTCTCTATTGATGTTTGCTTACATTGTGTTTCCTTTCTCTGATTTTCTTTTTTTTTTTCTTGTACATAGTATTTTTCTTGCACAACTTGTCAAGTATTTCAACATAATTAACATGTAGTGGACTTCCTGCCATCTAGGGGAGGGGAGGAGACTAGGGGGAAAATTTGTAATGGAAAGCTTTGTAAAGATCAATGCTGGGGAGCTACCCATACATATGTTCTGCAAATAAAAAGCTTTAATTAAAAAAAAGGAAAAAAAAGAAAAAGTAGCCTTGGAAGGAATAGTATGATTTGAAGAAGCTTTTTTTTGTATGTCTGAAGAAGGAAGAGCAAGAAGAGAGATACTGGATGGCAGAAGGAAAGACACAGATATGAGAATGTATGAGTTTTATCATCACTGAAGACTGAATAATTTCTTGGGTTCCATGGCACTGGTTGTAGTCAGAAAGACCTAAGTTCAAATACAGAAACAAGACACTTACTATATCTTTGACACTAGGCAAGTCACTTAACTCCTGTTTGCTTCAGTTTTCTCATCTGTAAAATCAGGATGATAATAGCATCTACTTCCCAGGGTTGTTGTGAGGATCAATTACAATAATAATTGTAAAGCACTTAACACAATGCCTGGTACATGGTAAGTGCTATATATTTTATCTTTTGTTATTATTATTTTAACAGAAGATAAAAGCCTATTTGAAGATTCTATACAAATTATGTACATTTGTGTGCAGACACACACACACACACACAATGACTAAAGGTACAGGAGGCCTTTAGCTATTATGAAGCTTTTCCATCATTAAATAGGTTGTCTGAGATTACCTGATTTTCCTGTGGAGAAGCACAGGGAATGAATGAATTTACATCTCTCCGTCAGATAAAAATGGGCAGCCATAATAAGAAACTAAGTTTACCTGTTTCTTTGAATCATTGACTTAAATCCCTCCTTTCCTTGTTTGCCTCCCTATTTCTCTGTATTTTGTAGATATGATCCTCAGGTTGACTGAGTCACTAAGCAAGGCCTGAAGATAGTTCCATAGTCACCCATTAGGAATCCAGAATAAGGAAGAGGCTTGGAAGCATTCCCATTTGGTGAAGATTAAAGAAAAAAAATACTTTAAACATTTTATGAGAAGGTCCTAAGATGGTTAAAAGGCATAACTAGGGTTATGTTTTAACCTTAGTTCGTATCATCCTGGTTTGCGTCTAAAGAACAAAATCCAAGTTTTCATTTTCCAGCTTGAGCCACTGAAAAGATTAAAGTCTCCAATGTACTCCAGCCACACACTTAGAGAACAGCTTGTCAAAGGCTTATTAGGGAGGCAATCAAATTTAAGTATGGTATCTTACAGTAAGAGTTAGAAGGGATTTCAGAAGTCATCTAATCAATCCTCTCATATTACAAATGAAGAAACTGAGGCTCAAGAATGTGAAATCAAATAATTTTTTTTCAATGAAAAAACAAGTGAAATTTTTTCCCCAAGATCACACATTAGGAAGTAAGATCAGAGGTGAGATGAGCCCTGTTTTTCTTAATACAGAACCATTGCTCTTTACATTATGACATAATCAACTGACAATTCAGTAATAATGCTGCCACTGAAGACACAGAACAGAAGGTTCCCTTTAGGGAACAAGCTAAACTCTAAATAAAGAAAGACCAAAGGATAATAATGCTCCAGACATTAAGAATATTGCTCTGATCTCCTCAAAAAGCAGAGAGTTGAATTCCACATTAAGGAAAATTGATACAGACAATCTGATCTTACAAAAATAGATTAATCATATTACACAAATTATCTTCACTTCATCAAAGAATTCCCTGCAAGTTTCCTTTAAATGCCAGCATCGCTAGTGCATTTCAAAAAATGGAAGGAAACATACCAAGTCTTAGTTACCAATAGAGATCAATCAGAAATGAAGCTCCAAGGCAAAACTGAAAAGTTAGTTGGAAAGGACAACAGCATCCAATTTACAAAAATTGGGGTTTTATTATTTTTTTCAAGAATCACGCTATTGTGTAAATAGACAAAACTAAGTTTTTTTCCAATTGCTGGACTTTACAGAGGGTGAAGCAGTCAGCCACAGTACCTGGCATACAGTAGGTGCTTGATAAATGCCTTTTGACTGAGTATAGAGTGAATAGTGTCCTATGATTGTTCCTTTCTTCAGCTAACATCAGTTGTTAAAACTAAATGTAAAATGAGTACAGGACAGAGAGAAATTTAGATGCAATATGAGAAAGTAGTAGCTACGGATAATACTTCTCATCCAGTATTAGCATAACAATTGTTATTAGACAATATCACATATATTATATATGCATAATAACACATAATATAAATATAATATTCTTTAAATATACACCTTAGATCTGTGATTTCTTTGGTATAAGGAACTCCCAGATGAGGCATCTCTCTCACTCTACCTCCCTTTATCTTTCTCTTTTTCTCTCTGAGAGAAACCATCTGAAACCATCAGAGAGAGAAAGAGAACAGCATACTATGTCAAACTTCTTATAATTTAAGAAGCTACCTATGGCCTTGGAAGTTCCTGAAACTTCAACCAGTATCAAAGGCAGTAGTTGAACTTAGATCTTCCTGGCTCTAAGACCAGTTCATTAGCTACAATGCCAGGCATTTTTTGTATTTGTATTTTGTAAAGTTAGAGCTTTAGATATAATTATATAAATATATAGTATAAATATGGAAGATACATGGATTTGGAAACTATTAGAATCCATATTATATAACATATATAAAGTTACCTATAATACGTATTTTTTATGGTTCTTATAGGTCAGCACAATCATGAGCAACTTCTCTGACTTCTTTGAACCCTAATTTATTTATCTGCAATAAGATAGAATTAGATTACAGAGACACTGAGGTTCCTCACAGCTTTTAAACTTATGATTCACATGTTAGTCTTGTCTCTCATTACAGTATAAAATCCTCTTTAATAACAACTGTCTTTTCTACATATATTCCCCATTTTATTTAGTGAAATGCTTGATATACATAAGATAATCAGGAAAACTATGGAACAGAATAATACAGTGAACACTTAAATTGATTTAGAATTGACTGACTTTGTACTACCTCGAGAGATATGTTGAGGGGTCTGAAGAATCTAGACAACTTGAATACTAGAACCCCTTATAAAAATGCATCACATCAACCAAAAACAATAAAATTAAAGGGTTGGACTCTTCTCTCAAGTGCATTCCGATTCTAAAATATCTGTGTTTTAAGCATTTTATGTGTATAGCTATGTTGCCCCCCAACAATATCATAAATGCTTTGAATAAAATAAGCACTATTAATAGTTAGAATTGCAGACTATTAGAACTAGAAAAAGCCTAAGAGATCAAGTCCAACCTTCTCATTTTACAAAGGGGAAAAAGAGGATCCAGAAAAATAAAGCAATTTGATACACATCAACAAAGATAATAACTAAGAAATAGATTTGAACCCAAGCCTTCTAATTTCAAGACTATTGCTATCCAACTACATCATAGCAGCTTTTCCCCCCACCAACACTAGACTCGGCATACAGCAAATATTTAATAAGTATCTGTTTAAATGTGTATAGGAACAATCTTTATTGAGTGATCTCAAGTAATAATTCCCATAATCAGTAGTTCCTGAGCCCATTTTTGAAAGGATGGGCGATCAAGCTGTTCTTTGGTGAGCCGCCCAGCTGTCTAACTCAGAGGAAGCTGCCATGCTGGAGCTACAAAGCATGAAAAGCAGACCAGTTTGCTCTTCCTGCTGGTACTTGGGCCTGCCATCCCAAGAATGCACATCTCTATCAGGAGCACCAAGCTGACAAATTGTGACTGGAGGCTTTTCTGAGAAACATGGAGGGAGCAGAGGATGATTTTCAAGCTGTGTGGGGGCACAAGCCACCTACTTGCTTTAATCTTGTTCATGTTAGTGAGGAAGAAAAAAAGAAACAAAATGCCTAGAAATATACTTAGGGTCCAGAGGCTGACATAACATGTCAATGCAAAGATTTTATTTGCAACTCTGGCAGAAATCTTTTTTCTAAGACTAGCTTTCTATCTCCATTATTCCATAGGGTCTATCACTTCACAATCTATTCAGCAGACATGGTGAACATTTTATTCCCTAAACACCTGCTCTGCTTGATAAAGTAGACTTTATACACACAGCCTTTAGGGGGTAGAGAAGCAAGCAAACTATGTAGAAAGAAGGAAAATAATTTTACACTTCAAAGAAACCTTAAATCAACTTTGTAAACTAACACAAAAAACTGACTAGCCCACAAATATTTCAATAGTTAATATCTTCTCCTCCAATTACTTTTACTCAGTAAGAGGCCAGTTGAACTTAATTATTAAATAGGAAAAAGGGGGAAATAATAGACACCAATTGGCATTTTCTACATTCGTCCATGTTTGACTTTTTTCATAATTCCATTTGGGGAAAGGGAATGGGATGCTATCAAGACTAACTTGATTCCATTCAAATGAAGTGAAATTTATAATATGCCCCCCATTACTACCATTTCTAGGTTCTTATACCAAATTTGACAGCTTTCTAATTAGAAAGGATCACTAGAATGCTACTGGATTGTAGCATTCTAAAAAAGCAAAAGTCTCATAGGATTTAGAGATGGAAAAGGACTTTCACATTCTTTTTTTCACATTGTTTATTCTACAGATTAATAAACTGAGATCCAGGAACCTTAAATGACTTGTCCAAAAATCACACAAGATACTAAATAGCAGAGGCTAAATTTAAACACAAGATGTCTGGGCCTACCATTTAGTAAACATGTAGTCTTAGGCAACTCCCTTAGTCTTAGTTTCAACTTGGCCTTCAGTTTATTCATTTGCAAAATAGTCACAATACTTGTATTACCTATTCTCACCATGATGAAAAGTTCAGATGAGAATTAATATATGCAATAAGCTGTATAGTGAAAAACACCACATGAACATTAGATATTTTATCCTATTCCAGTTATCCATTGAAACCAATAAAATAAAAGCAGATTTTACATAGGCTAAGTCATGCTTCTCCCAAACATAATGGCCATACCAGAATCAAATAAAACACAGATTATAATGAGCATCTTAATTCTTTTTTTTAAACTTTTTTCATTAAAGTTTTTTATTTTCAAAATATGCATCAATAATTTTTCAACATTGACCTTTGCAAAACTTTGTCTTCTAATTTTCACCCCCTTCTCTCCATCTCCTCCCTTAGATGGCAAGTAATCCAATATAAGTTAAGCATGGTAAACATATAGAACATCTTAATTCTGTCCCTTCCCACTAGCTTGAGGAAGAATTCCACTGTTCATTCTGTCTGTAGAACCAGCGAATGCCAGCACTGGAAAAGATATCTTCCTATAAGCTAACCCAAAGACATAATTTCATAAGACCATGTTTTATTCATTTTTGTTCCATTTATTTACCCATTCAACATATATTTATTAAATTTGAGATTCTTAACCTAGGGTCTACAATCTTTCTTAAAAACTTTTTTTGATAATTGTATTTCAATATAATTTGTTTTCTTTGTAATCTGATGCATTTTATGTATTTAAAATATTATTCCAAGAATGGATCTGGTCCAAAGATGTACAAAAAATACAAAAACATTTTAATGGCCTCTGTATTAAGTGGTTAAAATGTACAAAGCATTCTGTTGCATGCTGGGGGAGATACAAAGATAATTAGGACAATTCTTCCTTTTTATGGAGTACACTAAAATGTGGAATCTCCCAATGTTTTCCAGACAGAGGTCTCTGCAAAATGTTTACTCATACAGAAAATGCTTAATGATTGGCACAACAATCTGATGAGGTTAATAATGCTAATATTTCCATCTTCATTTTACAGATGAATTTGTTTCTTCATTTTCGTAAGCTAGAAAATGTCTGAAATATGATCCCAACTTAGGTTTTCAAACTCAATTCTATTATATTGCTTAATGAATCAATAGGTGAATGGATCAATGAATGATTAAATTTGGAGAGTAATATGCCCAAAGTTACACAGTAAGTGGCAGAAATGGAACTAGAACCATTCTTCCATGATCTCTCTCTCTCTCTCTCTCTCTCTCTCTCTCTCTCTCTCACACACACACACACACACACACACAGAGAAAGAGAGAGAGAGAGAGAGAGAGAGAGAGAAAGGAAATGAAAGAAGAAAGAGAAAGAAAAAAGGGGAAAGGGGAAAAAAGAGAAAGAAGTAAAGGGGAAAAGAAAGAGAGAAGGAGAAAAGGGAAGGGGAAAAAAAGCGAAATGGATTGACCAAGGAGGAAAGAGGAGGAAAGGGAGAGGTAGTGAGAGGAAAATATGGATGCTGCGAGGTGTGGAGGGAGTAAAGGCAAGAGAGTCAAGGGCAATTGGGATGATGAAAAAGGTCAATGAGATTTTTTCCACTAGAAAAGAAAATTCACTTGCTACTATAAGGAAACAGCCCATATCAACACTGGAGCAGGTGTGTTTATAGAAAATTTCATGCATTTTCATTTTTATAGAAAGAATCCTATTTTCCCACTGGCTTACATCACTTTAGAGATGCTTTGCATTAATTTTTAACTGGCCTTCAATGGGAGATGACAACTAGTACTTCATATTTGACTTTCTCTGCCCTCAACCTGGTACCTTTCTTTTCCTATCTGTGATAGAAAAGATACAGGAAACTCATTATTTAGAGATACCAGAAGGTAGAGTTTCTCATTCCATTCAAGAATTCTTTTGACATATGAGAAATCATATAATTTATTGTATTAATCAGGAACAAGATTCTATCCTTACCTGTGATAGTTCCTGATGCAGGGTCCCCAAGCCCAGATGGATGCTAGGTTGCAAGAGCAGCACAACTATTCTTAATTGTTGTGGAATTCCAAGAGGGACCTTCAATTTCACTCATATGAAAATATTCAGTAGCAAAGAGACTCCTCTTTCCTTTTTAGACATCAGGAATGACTGATAATTTAACTAAGGAAAGCATTAGGTCTAGAGTAAATAACTAGAATATGATAAGATGCTGATGGTAGAGAATGTTATTAATATTAGTGGTTTTGTTTGGCTATCAAAATGAAAACATGAAGACTCTTGGCCTGAAACTAGAAAAGCAAAACAAAGCCAACACACAATGGAACGAATGGAAATTCCTCTATGAGGGTGGATGGTTATATAAAAAAAATGGATCTAAAAAATGTAAAATACACTTAGAATATTTCTCAGTGGTTTAGATCCTTAAAATATATCTTTGCAGGGAAGATACTTAGGAAAAACAAACATACTTTGAATGTGAAAAATATAAATATTATAAAAGAAAACAAAGATTTGGGATGGGAGGGTTCATTAAACAGCATTTCTTTTGTATTTAGTATGTACTATAACAGAATCTCATTTAGTATGTGTGTGTGCAGCTCCTCCTCTTGGCTCATACTCCCAATGTCCACTAGAACGTGCTGATGGGTCCCAGAAAATAAGAAATGATTTTTTTAATCCCCTTCAAGTCATAGGAGTAAAATCTGAGGCGTAATTTTGTTACTATCACTCTGAGTCTCTCTACTTTGTATACTTCACACTGATTATCAGTTAGCCAACCATATTTAATTAGATTTTGGATAGGAATATTCACTAAGATGCTATTATTATAAGAACAGTTGGGTACAAAGCACCAAAATCAGTAAAAACCCTTCCCCATGAGTATATATAGAATCCAGGGAAAAGTGGGTAAAAATTAGTGTATACATAGTAGTTCATAGTTCTTTTCTCTATGAGTGAAGTCCTAGTGAAGTTCCCTTCAAGTGTAGCTCTCTGTTGGGATTTGCTCAGGGTTATATAAGGTCAGAGATGTACTTCTTCCTTCACTGAAGATGTCATACTCCTTAAAGATGCCTTTCCTCTGTGTTTCTAGTTTATCTTCTTAATCTTCTTCTTGGCTAGATGAATTGGTTGTTACTAGTCTAGTAATTCAATAATGTGAAAAACATCAGAAGATTCAGGGAGGGAGAAAGTACAGGAGATTACTTTTTTCTAACTCCCTATCCTTTTGTGGGTTTTGGGACAAATGGTTTGCCACCTCAAGGCACTCTCAATGCTTGACTGCCTTGCTGCCAGAAGTTCTTCTTGATCATTCTTTTACTGATCTCAATGCATGTCCTGTATATTGCATCTGATTTGGGTACATGGCTCCAAAAGTAAGGATTTGTTCACACTTAAGCTTACACTTATGGTTGGCTAATTAATTCTGTCAATCAAACAAAGAGATTTCCAATGATAAAAGCATCAAAGCATGAAACATCTTACTGGTATTATAAACCGGCTTTAGGGTGTATGGTGCAGTCTTATTATGTATATATTAAGCACTAGGTTTATGCTAAGTACCGTGGGAGATAGCGAACTAGAAGGCATTGCTTCTCCCCTTGAATTGGTTGTAGAATAGGGGAAATAAGCCAAACTTTCTGTGAAATAAACAGAAATTTAGTGCTAGCCATACCTGCATAGATTAGTCAGAGAAGACTCTTTGGAGAACTTGAGCCCTCTCAAGAGAAAAGATTATTTCGCTCTTTGGATCTAGAGTCCAGCACAATGCCTATTATACAGTAGGCAATTAATACATCCTTGTTGATAGACTCATTGATTGACTGATGTGTAGCATTTGACAGGGCTGAAAGAAACACCATTTCCTTCTGTAATAACCAAGTAAGTCTTAGGCAAATTTATTCTCTCTCTGGCCCTCACTTTGCTCTCCCATAAAAGTGTTGGATTAGATAAATCCTAAGAGTACCTTTCCAGTTTGAACATCCGATGATTAAATGTTTCACAACTATAAATACCCCAGGAAAAAGAGAAGGCACAGCACCAGCATGAAAAAGAAACCACATAAATTCATATTCTTGGTGATATTGAACTGAAGTGCTTATATTAGTCACACAGGTAAGGAAATCCAGACAAAGATCCCCAAAACTACAGACAGATATATAAGACTTTATCTCAGCATTATTTCTGAAACACAAACACAACATATGCATGCATACACATCTTAGAACAACACTTCAATAAAGAAGGCAAATCAAAAGAGTGTTATTCAGAGAGAGGATATAAAGATGAGACCAGGGAAAAGGGATTTTGAAATCATTCCAAAAAGTAAACAAATTATTTTTCGTAGCAAGAAAGAACAAGGCAGGAATAATCATCCCAAAGCAGAAGGAAGAATCAGAGAGTTCAACAAAAAATAATGCTAGACAGCAAATGACTCTATCCATATGCCTATCTAATCACTCAAAAAAATTCACCCTCCCCCCCCCCAACACATACACACACTACACATTTTATCTACTCAGGCAATGCTATATTCCTTTGCCACCAAAAACCATCTTCCTATTTTAAAGCAAGCTCATATTTTCACATCTTAATTCAGCAAAAGGGAAAAAAGAGAGATACAAAGGGAAGGCTGAGAAGAAAACAGAGGTTTGGATGCAATTTTCATAATACTTTTGTCAAATAGTGTCTTGTAGATAGGCTGTGTAGGCAATGATCACCTCAAGTGCTCGTGCTGCAAACTTCTTTCAGGAACTCAGCTTGAAGTAGAATGGACATCTCTACTTCTAGTTCAATGTCTCCCAAGTAAATAAACAAGTGGAGCTCTATTCCAGTACTTTGTTGTTCAGTCATTTCAGCTCTCCATGACCCCATTCAGGGCTTTCTTGGCAAAAATACTGGAGGGCCCTGCCATTTTCTTCTCTACTTCATTTTACAGATAAAGAAACCAAGGCAAACAAGGATAAGTGACTTGTCCAGGATCCAGAAACTGCTAAGTTTCTGAGGCTAAATTTGAACTCACAAAGATGACCTAACTTTAGGCCCAGTGAACTTACATAGCTACTGTCTTCCCCCTAGCTATCCAACACATGTATGCACACACACATATATACATTTCAGTGCTGGAAAGGTTCAAACCTACTGTTTCCCCTTAGAGAATGAGAATGACAGTTTAGAATAACTGAGAATAACGCCTACTGGCTGAAAGTGGGAGTGTTTACCTTAATTATTAATATGCCCACATTTAAAAATTGTTCAGATATTTTATTTATATTTGTACACATATACACACACATATATATATTTATACACATGCACACATACATACATATATTTATACACATATACACACATATATACATATATATTATATGAAAAATTATACATACACATAAAGATATATATTTTCATATAATTGTATTTGTGAATATATACCATACCTATGTATGTTTCTGAATCTATACAAAGAAGCTCTCTCTCCCTCTTTCCTCCTTTTATTTTTAGTTTAGCTTTCTTTTTTTTAATCTGTGCCTGTGGTCTCATCACTGTTAGTAACTCTTTCCACTGCAGCAAATCAGTCACTACTCTTTAATTCAGTCTTAGAGACTTCTCTGCAATCCTCAGAGACTTAGTGACTAACCAGAGTGACAACCCTGATATGAGTCAATGGTAGCACTTGAACACAGAACTTCCTAATTCCAAGGCTGATCCTCTGTCAACAATCCTCTGTAGAACCATAGATACATCCATACAAATATACTTACAACATACAAATAGAGGATTTTAGAGTATTTTCTCTACCATGTGATGTTGCATAAACATTTATGTATGTGCATAAACATTTATGTATGAATGTATACCTGAATCATAACTTGCCTTTTATAATTTCTTTATCTTCCATGTGGTGTCTCTTCTTCTCCATTACAGTGTAAGGTTGTGGATAGGAATATGTTTTCTCTTTTCCTTGTAATCAACATAAGACATAGAACAGGGCTATATTCTAAACCCAATTTCTCTGAAAATTAACACTATCTTGTAGATGGTTATGAATACCTAGTGAATCAAAGTAACATAACATAGTGGAAAAACTACCTAACTTTCCATCTCATGACCTCTGTTGTTGGCCCACCTTTGTCACTAATTAGCTAAGTGAGCTTAGACAACTCCTACTGGACTTTCACTCTGTGGTCCTCAATTTATTCATCTGTCAAATAAAGTGGTTGAACTAAGTAATCTCTTAGGTCTCTTCTAGACCTAAGAGGCTGTAATGTATGATTTATGAATGGAGTTCAGCTCTCCTAAATCTGTAAAGGAACAAATAGATATGGAGCTGGAAGAGATTTCAAAGCCCTGGTGCAGTTCCTACTTTCAAAGAGCTTACTAATTAGCTTGGGATATAAGACATATATTCCTGATGCAAATAAGTATATAATCAAATGCTATTTATGTGGAGTAGACTAGGAAAAAAAAATCCATTCAGAGAAGGGAGAAGTCCCTTCTTGCTCTAAATGCATAATCCTATGACCTCTCTGGGTTTCCTCCTCTGTAAAATGGGGACGGGGCATTGAGCAAGATGATTTCCACATTTCCAGTTCTAACATTCTGTGCTCTGTGTACTTTTAGCTAGAAGATCAATGTTATTGGGTTACAGATTTCTTCTGACCTTCAGCCACTCTCCTCATGGAGGAATAGAATGAATGAATAAAATGTTTTGAGGTTCATCAGTGAAACAGGTGTTCCAATTTTATGAAAGCTTGATATATGGAATTCTAACGCTTATAAATAGTTAAATTATGAGTCTGTTATTTTTTTTTATAAAAGGATACCTCAAAAGGCTTCCATAAATCATAAGTATTATATTGCTCTTAAGGTGAATATACTTGAAATTCGATTTATACAAATTTACTTTTATAACAACTATTTCATGAGAGAGATTTAATAGAGCAGACCCATAGTCAGAAGAAGGGGCAGCTAGGTTGGCACAGAGAATATGCTACTGAGCCTTTAGTCAGGAAGATCTGAGTTCAAATACAGTCTCAGACATTAAGTATGTGACTGACTACGAAAGTCATATTTCCTCAACTGTAAAATGGAGATAATAATAATAATAATAGTACCTATACTTCTCAGGGTTTTTGTCAGGATCAAATAAGATCATATCTGTAAAGTACTATGCCTGGCACATAAGTTGGTCCTTAATAAATATTTGTTCCTTTTCCCTCCCATATCTCTCCCCTTAGGTGCATCAGCAGAGGGAGTTTCTCTACCCAAAGTTTCCTTCACAGATGAAATCATAGATCTGGGGGTCCTCTCCTTCCACTCCACATTTCCCCTTTCACTCCCCCCCAAAAAAACCCACAATTATTTAATAAAGTGAAGCACATATGAACTTAAACCAGCATATTAAAAAACCCTGCCATTTGGGCTTCAATGACACTAACCAACTCATTTGTTCTTTTGCTTAATATATTCCCTGAATGAGATGATCATAATCTTTTATGCAAACATAAACAAACATTCGCACAATGACATTCTCTCTAAAAGGAATAGTAGGTCCCAGAGTGTCTACACTAGCTCTTCTTTTTAATTTGATTCAGGTGTATCAGCATTCTTAGTAATGACTTGTCTTCTTATAATCTCACACTCTGGGCAACTGGGTAGGTTTGCAAAGATGGCAATGATGATTATAAGCATTTTATTTCCCAATCCACTCATTCCTAAAGCAAATTTCAGATCCATTCTCTCATTTTTTTTGTCAGTATCATTGATTTAGGAGAAAAAAAAACAAAGTTAAAAAAAAAAACATTTTGGTGCCATAATATGATTTCCCAACACTCTCTGCCTTACCTTTACCTAATAAACTTTGCTATTAACATCCATCCCCACTAAAAGGAAGTGTTTGTTTGTGGGGGGAAGTGGAAAAACAGATCTCAAATTCAAAGTACTTTTTTTCCCCTGAAAATCTGAATTAGTAATTAGCAGTAAAAATATTTTGAAAGGGAAGGGAGGAGATAGAGAGAAAAAGAGGGGAAAGAAAGTAGAGAAAAAAACAGGCAGGGAAAGCTATGAGGATATAAAGGAAAAAAAAACCAATCATTTAAGAAATCTGATCTTTTTTACTGTGATGAGTAAACTGAGATGCAGAGAAGGGGAAGAAGGGGAGAAAAACCACCTGGAAGTGAGAGAAGGAGGAAAAGAGAAGGAAGACAAAAGGCTGCATTAATATCGAAGGAGCATCTGTGGAGAAACAAGCTAAGAAATCTGCCCATCTGAAGAGCACATTCTGTCCTGGTTATTAGATGCAATCCTGAGTCTGTTAGTGAGTGGTTATATTTAGCTCCTGATGTAACTAAAGTCAATAGAAAGCCATTAGTGGAGCTGCTGCTGTTGCAGTCTTGAACAGCTACACACCCTCCCCTTTCAGCCATGTCAAGAGCCTGGACACTCGCAGCTACAGAACTTCACCGTGTTTATATACAAAAAAGCTGAGTTTTGAACGGAGCTGATACCATTGTTAACATACTTTAATAGCCTGCTGTATATAACCCAGCCGCATATTCACAAGATCAGGCCCCTCAGTCCTAATTCCTGAGGGTGCAAGCCCTAACTCAAGCAAATATTGCCTCTTACCGTTTATGGTATGTTCTCTCCTTAAAACTCGCCTTATCTCCTGGTCTTCAAAGCAACTCCAGAGAACATTCTGTCAGACAAAGGGAAGATCAGGCTGTACCCCTGACCTGGGGGCCTCCTCCTCCCTGCCTGCAGAGTCAGAGCCAGACACTCCCCGATGACTTCTGAGGTTTAAGAGAGAGGATGCTCAAAAAGCCTTTAAAAAAAAGCCTTATTAAAGAGGCCTTGGAGGGCATCTAATCCAACCTTCTCCTTTTACATATGGGGAAACTGAGGTCCATAGAGATGAAATAACTTGCCCAAAATTACATCACTACCAATTGGAAAATGATCTTAAGATTTTTAGATACAAACCAAGGATTCTATTCCTTATGTCACTGCTGGCTGGCAGATGGGTGGTACATACAATAAGTACTATGGGGATTCAAAAAGGGAAAGAGGCCTGGGGCCGACAGCAAAGAAGTTTTACTTGAACTGGGCCTTGAAGGATGACTCAGATAACCTGAAATGGGGAGATGTCACTCTACTTGGGGAGACTAAAACAAATTTAGATATCATAATAGCATCTACAGAAAAATCATGGGAGAGTCCCTTTCAATCGAACAAATTCTTATTCCACTTAGGGAAGGGACCTGAAATGTTTTATAAAACTTGTGTTGCTAGGATTTTGAGTTGACAAACGTGGGTCAATTCTCAGCAATGCAAAATTCACTAAGACACAGACTCTTGAAGGAAATTGGAGTCCTCATCAAGCACCCTGTTACCAGATTCTAAATGATCCTTTGGCAAGCCTATAATTCTAGATGAGTGCGAAGGGATACAAAAGAAGTTAGGCTCCCCACAAAGTAGTTGGTGCTTTGTTTTATTAATCATCAATAGAGAAAAGAGCTTAAGTAAACTGACACAAGGACATTGCTCCGTTAAAGAGAGCAATGCTAGAGAAACTATTCAGAGAGAGAATTTTGGACATGAAGCTCTTATAGAATGCAGAGACCCAATCACCCAGACCATGAACAGTCAAAAGCAGAAAGAGATCTGCAATTTGCTAAAAGTAATAGGTGTAGTGTAAACAAATTATCTTTAGGGTACAAAACTTGCTGATTTTACTTCAGCCTGGAGCATCTCCTGGCTATCTACTTTATGTCACTAGGAATAAACCGAGAAGTATATAGGACAGAGCACATGCCCCATATAAAACAGATAATTTCCAGTGGACAGATGGTGTCCCCTATATACACTACATTAATGACTTTATAGACATGTAGGACTGGAAAGGTTAACAGTTAGCAGCTACAGCGTGGAAAATGGCTCTCTTAGAGTCTACATAAATGTAGCGTGCCAAACAAAGGTTGTGTAGCAGATCATCTGTTAAATTAGGTTCTCTCTCCCCCCCAACACCATCAACTCTTCCATGATGAGTGGCAGGGTCAATAAGCAGGTCAATATTAAGCTTGAAAAAAAGAATACATTGATGAAATATACTTGTAGAGTATTTATGCATGTGTTGTGCCCTGCTTTCCTCTCTCCCCAGTACTACTAATCCCATAAACTCCTTTAAGGCAGTTCTAGGTTCTAATAATCATTGCATGAGCTTTGCAAAGTATCTTGCATTTGAAAGTACTTAATGCTGCTGATTTAAGTTGAACTAAGAGAATCTGAGTGACAGAAACTTGAGAAACTAGTATTTCTCAACACCAAGAAACATTCATGTGGACATACAGCCACACACGTAACACTGGAGCGATCTTGACCCAGGAAGGGATTCTTACTGAAGAGAGGAAGGAATATAATTGCGTTGAGAATTCCATCTCTGTCTTTAGGAACTCGACCTGATTTAAGCCTGTGCTTCTTAAAGTTTTTCTAATCACGACCCATTTTTGCCCAAGAAATTTTCACACAACTGGTTATGAAAGCGTATAAAATAGGTGTACATTTACTTATAATCTGGCAACCCCCACATTCAGTTATAAACCTCATATGGGGTCACAACCCACAGTTTAAGAAGCTTTGATTTAAACCTTAGCCAGCTGCTCTCAGGTAGAAGACCTCATGTTCCACTCCATTCATCTGGAGAGCTACAACAATAACTGGGATTTATTTACCAGATATTTATATGATCTCATTTTGACACATACACCATGCAAGCTAAGTATTATAGGCATTATGGTTCTCATTAGATATATGAGGAAACTGAGGCTCAGGGAAAAGACATGACTTATTGATAGTCCCATTAGTAGCCATCAGAGACAGGATTCTGATCCAAGTCTTTCTGACTTCAGTGCCAGTATTCGATTAAATTCCCAACCCTGCATATCTGAGTCACAATAGAATGAGCGTGTATGTTTTAAGAGAGGAACATCATATTGGTGATGAATCAGTAGCCACAACAGTCATGTGTATATGTATTTGTGTGTTTTTGGAATATGTAAAAAAAAAAGGTACAGGATCTTCAAGGATACTTCTCAAAGAGGAAACAAAAAGAATCCAGGGTTCAGATACTCTAATGGTTTTAGTCATTCTTATTTCTACCTTAACTTGCTATTTTAATCTCTCTGGGCCCCAGCTTCTTCATCTGCCAAATAGGGTGATACCTGTTCTGTCTTCTGAGTGATTAAGAGGGTTTAAATGAAAAAAGAAATGCAAAATTGACTGTAAACGTATTATATGAAAACATTATGTTTTTCATCTATTCAAAGTACTAATACGGAAAACTAAAATGAGCCCACAACAATAATCCTTGCTCAAACTCAAATATTGAAATGCATCTGTGATGTCGACTGCAAAATTCCTTCCAATAATGCAATCCATACGTCTATTTTGTGTGACTTTGGTTTTGCTTTCCTATAAGTTCTCCATAATAGGTCTATCCAATGTGTTGAAGGCCTTTTCCGTTTTCTCCTAATATAAATAAGGATACCAGTGAAACACTGTTTTTACTTTTACTCTCTTGGCCTTAACAATAATTACTAACTCATCTCTCTATTATCAAATTCCTTTATCATATCTATTACTCCTATTCTTTTTTTTCTAGTTCCTCAAATGGACAAGTACTCATTATTAGCCCTTCCACTTTCTTCTAGTTGATATTCATTTCTACTTTTTTTTCAGCTATATCATTATATGTCGACATTATATTACATGTCACTGGCATATAGCAATACCAGTGAAAAGCTGATTTTTTTTAAAGAACTGTGGATTTCTTGGAGGATCAGGGGTCATTAAAGGAGCTTTGCCATTTTGCAAAGGCAAGCCAACCCTTTCTCCTCTTCTTGTTTAGCTCTAATCCCAAATCATCCATCTATACTGTGTGTCTCAGAGAGTGGCATGACAACCCATAAAACCCTGCCAAACATCAAAAGCAAATAATTTTCCCAGTGTAACTTTACTGTGCTACAATAGTGGGAATTATAATTCAATGAACTTTAGGACCTGAGTTCTGCAAATATCACATAAATGATGCAAGAGAAATTCCCCTAAAACAGATGCAAGACTCTCAACATAGTATCCAGGATTGGAGGCCAAAAGTTGGTATTTATGAACTTTTACCTGAATCATGCATAAGGAGTTCCATAAATGAAAGAGACTGAAATGGGAATATATATAGATTAGCAGAAATGATATGGTTAGTCTCCTGTGGATCAGTACTCAAGCCTGAGTAGTCAGTTGGTTCTTAGGTCCCTTTCAAATCTAGATCTATAATCTTATCATATAGGATTAGCATTCTCCCTTAAAGGTAAGTAATAATCCCCTTCAATTCAACAAACATTTATTCAGCAACTGCTACATGAAGAACATTTTATTAAACCCAATAACAGTGGAAAAAAAAAGTTTAGATCATAGGACATAGACCCAAAAGCAACTTGGAAACTAACTTCCAGTTAACCGTTAGTGTGACCTTGGACAAGTGACACTTGTCTTCAAGTCATGTTTCTAAAGGTCTTAGATCTCTGACATAGCAGTTAAGAATTTATTTTAACCTTAAAGAGGGGATTAGAGTACTCAGAAGAGGAAATGGCCCAAGAGCTATGGCCTCTCATAAATGACAGGTACTCCTTATATTCATGGATTTTAGCCACTTAAAATCCACATGGTAGAAATTTGGCCTCATTATGAGAGATTCTTTTGAGTCCTATCACTATATGTTACCTTATAAATAGTCCTCTCTAGAACCTAAAGGCCTCCTATGTGCCAGACATGGTGTTACGCACTGGGAATTCAAAAAGAGGCAAAAGAAAGTTCTTGTCTTCCAAGAGTTCATAATCTAATGGTAGACAGCAAGGATGCAAATATGTACAACGGGTTGCATACAGAAAAAATATGAATTAATTTAAAAGAGGGAAGGCACTAAAATTTAGAGGAATTGAGAAAGGTTTCCTGTAGAAAATGGGATGTTTAGTTGGGACCTGAAGAAAGCCAGGGAACCTAATAAAGACTAAGATGCGGAGGAAAAGCATTCCAGGCATAGGAAATAGTCAGAAAAAAATACCCAGAGCAAAAGATGGAGTATCTAGTTAGTAGAACAGCAAGGAAGCTTTGTAGTCACTGGATCAAATAGCATGTATGTGGGAGTAAGATGTAAAAAAAATGAAAAGGTAAGGGGAGGAGAAGGAGCTAGATTATGAAGGGCTCTGAATGACGAACAAGATTCTGTATTTTATACTGGAGGCAAGGAACCACTGGAGCTGACTGACCAATACAAATTTAAAAACCAAAAACACAGGGCAGTGTGGCTTCACAGAGAATGTGATGAACTTTAAAGTCAAGAGACCTTTACTAACTACATGAGGAATATCATCATTTTTAGTGATATTTCAATGACAAGACATTTAACCTCTCCGGCATCCATTTCCAGATGTTGTAAAAATGGGGATAATAAAACTCTCACTCCTTACCTCATAGAGTTATTGTGAAGAATGTGCTTTGAAAAGTTTAAGGTGCTATATATAACTGTGAATTCTTATTATTCCAGAGACATCACAGGATAGAATGCGATGAAATGCAAAGATTTCCTGTGAATCCAGGAGAGATGCTAGTGGGATAGAGTAGTCAGATAAAGCTTCATGGGGTTAGTCAGCCTTAAAAGAGCCTTGAAAATGAGCTTTGAAAGATGGATAGGATTTGAGTTGGTGAATAAGGGTAAGAATATTCTAGGATAATTACAGGGGAAAGACATCGTTAGGATAATATTTGGTGTAACGGGAAAATGTGGGATAAGTACATGGTTCATTCTCAATTCAATAAGCTCCTGATCTCATTGAGGATTAATTATCTAACTATTCTGCATACTTGGGGACCACATCCCCTTCTCTACCACTGTGATTTCCATTAGTCTAAAGGCAAGTAGAATCTTATTTTGTTTTGTTTGGGGAAAGGAAAAGTGTTCTGTTTGTTGATTTTTCTTTTTTTTTTTAATTGGGACTCCAAATCAGGCAGAGGTTTGCAGTGGCATTCTAAGTCCTTTAGAATAAATTCTGGTCCAGATGTTATTACTCAAGTTCACTGGAAGGCTCAAAATTATTAACAATGGTTAGCAATCATGGGGGTGTGATAGAATTTTCCTTCAAAGGAAAGGAGCATGTTATAACAGGTACCAATTTCAGTAAGACAGCCATAGGAAGACACCTGGAGTCTAAGTATTTGCTTTGAATTTACTGCAAAATGGATATCATTATGTTCACTTTTTTAAAGAGGATGTTGAAAACTAACTAGTGGGGGACAGAATGATTCAGAAAGAATAAGGAAGACATGTATTTTTGTCCTGAATCTTCCACAATATAGAAAAATTAGGTTTGGATTTGAAGGACTGGATTTACCTATGTGAACTTGGGAAATTATTTAACCTATGCCTGAATTTTCTTATCTACCCCAAAAGGCGGGTGGTTAGGTTAAGTGACCTCAAAGATCCTTTCCTGCTCTAAATCTATGGTTTTAGTTGTGTGATTGGACAAATCACTTAACCTCAATGTCCTCATACAAAATCAATGGGCTAGAAGTCATTGAAATCATTAGAGTCTTCCAGACATAACATTTTATAATTAAAGTCATAGGATGTGAGTTAACTCATGTAAGTTGAAACATATAAGCAAATCATATAGGACAAAGAGTATATAAATTTGAAATCCATAATATGATATAATAAAAGTGAATTGATAAGATTGATGCATAATATATATGATATGGATAGATGGATGTATATGTGTGTGTATACATACATACCCATAGAAAGAGAAAGAGCACACCTAAATTGGCAGTTAAAAAGATATATTAAAATATAAGTTTTAAAGAACGGTTTGGCTCATTCTACTTACTTGTAGACAAGGAAAAGTCCCACTACTGAGTTTCGCTGGTTAAGCATTAACTCACAACAGGATCTGCCGGTAACTTGTTCGTTAAGGTGCAGTGCCCTAGCTTTTTAATATATCACTGGTGGATCAAGTCAAGAGAAAGAAAATGAACAAGGGAATTCCAGGGGCCTTATTTAATCTTTTTAGGGCATAAAAAGATTTTTAAAAGGATATGGGAAAAGGGAAAAAGTCAAGACTGGAAAGAAACTGAGAACGTTTAATCTTCAGAAGAGAAACTAAAGTGAAAGCAGGACAGTGATTCCTCTCTTCAAATAATTGAAGCATTGTCATGTAGAGGGAGAAAACAGATTTGGTCCACTGTAATGCAAATTTTGGATTAATTTTTTTTTAAAAAAAGACCTATTTATACATTTGAAATATCTTTTAAAAATCCAGAATTTTCTGGAAATTAGTGTTCTTATCAATTAAATTATTCAAGAAGAAGTAGGACAGATTTTTATGAGGAATGCAAAGAAGATCCCTGTACTTGGTTAGAAGTTGGGATAAATAATTTATAATGTCCCTTGAAAATCTAAATTTAAGATAATACTTCTTATTGAGATGCTTATAATCACACAGAAGAAATAACAAGCTCAGACATGAAATGATTCAAGAGTTAGTAGTTGATGTTGTTTTTACTCTTTGCAGTCATGTCTGACTCCTTTTGGCATTTTCTTGGCAAAGACATTGGGATGGTTTGCTAATCTCTTCTACAACTCATTATACAGATAAGAAAACTGAGGCAAACAGGACTAAATGAGTTGTCCAGGGTCACACAGCTAGTTAAGTATCTGAGGTTGGATTTTAATTCATGTTTTCCTGCCTCCAGGCCCAGCACTTTATTCACTATGCCCCCAGCTGTCCTAATTCAAGAATAAAAACACATACTTTATGGTATAGTCCAAGCAACAAGATCAAGAGTAGTTAAGAGGAAGGTAGAGATCCATGGGCATGTGTGTGTGTGTGTGTGTGTGTGTGTGTGTGTGTGTGTGTGTGTGTACAGATACACACATATACTATACTTATATGTATATAAATATATGTACATATATATTTGTACACACATATATGACAATATATTCTATATAAATGTGACATATATAAACTATATTACCATGAAAATGCCCATAGAAAGAGAGGATATCACACACAGTTGGAAAAGAAATTGGATTTTTCATAGAATAATAACAGCAACATTCTAATAACACTGACTCTGGGGTATATTTTTTCCATTATCTTAGTAGTAGAGCAAGAACACACATAATTATTTATCAAAATCATAAAGGGGCACAGTCTAGTTCAGCCAGAAGTTACCAAAAGAGTCCTTAGATAAATCTTTAAAGCCGTGTGCTGGCCAGGTGGAAATTCAGGTTGCATATGAAAACAATACTCATTTCTAACAAATAAATAAGCATTTATTTAATATAATTGATATGTTAAGTTAAATATTAAGTATATTAATATATTAAATATTTAATAAATTTCTGTTTGCTCCCTAGTCATGAATTAAGACAACAGAATCATCCCAAGTGGATATGGATACTAGAACTTTAGTACTTTTCAGTGACCTGAACCATGAAAGCAGTTCTCTTCCTTGTTCCCTTCATGCAACTATTATGCCCATTTCTAATACTATGACTTTTCTTCCCATCTGGAATGTCTTTTCCCTTCCTCTATATATTACTTAGCTATCTTTAAAGGGCTAGCTCAAGCCTCACTTCCTCCAAAAAGCCTATTCCTGCTCACAGTGTTATATGTTGCGGTATATTATATATAGTGATCATAGAATCTACAATAAAGATCATAGTTCGAATCCCAACTCTGCTACTTACTATTTCTGTGTTTGGGAAGTCATTAAAACTCTCTAGACCAAAATTTCCTCATTCATAAAGTTATAATGAACTAAATTTTTGAGGTCTCTCTCAGCTCTGCATCTATGAAACAATGATTTTGCCTATGCTCTGAACTGCTATTGGACTTAGATTTAGTACTAAACTATTTGACACTTAGTGCCTTAGAGTAGAGATAATGACTTAGAATGAACTATTCTGTCCCTCAGTTCTCCTGTGGATATAATAAGGGTGGAGAACTAGAAGACCCAAAATGAACATTTCAATTCTAAATTCAATGGTTCCATTTTGCTTTATCTCCTTCATCCTTGATCAGAGTAACCCACCATGTGGGAAGCAATTCAATAAATAAAAGAAGAGTATATTATTAGCTTATGTGATCCCACTTTAATCAATTCAAGAGCTGAAATTCTTGGAAGAAAACACTTTGCAGGATTACAAAGAAACTTTGAGAGAAATAAAAGCCCAAAGGGAAAAAAATGAATAATTAGTATGCAAGACAAACTTAGCTAAGCGAGTTTAGAAGGCTTAGAAAGTTTCTTTGAAATTAAGCCTCCCATTTTCCTAGGTGATAATAGGAAAATAAAAAAGCCTTTCTTACAATTCTTATTTTCATAATGGCTATATGAGTTCTTACTGGATTACCAAAAGGGTAACTTCATTGAGGGCAGGAGCTGTATTCATCTGGATAACCCCAGCACCTAGACCAAAGCACTGCACAAAGCATCTTCTTAAGACATTTCTGTGAAATTGAATTGTTGATTTCTACCTCATGTGTCCAAAGGCCACTTATCATGCAACTTTAAAGGTCTTGATCATGATCAAGCATTCAGAAGATATTTCACAAAATTTAATTTAATTCAATTCAACAAGCGCTTACTATATGACAAAAACTGTGCTAGTCAATAAGAATTCAAAAACAATAAAATAAAACAATCCCTGACCTCAAAGAAACAATCTCATTGGAGGAAAATAATACATACACTGATAAGTATATAAAAATATGTAGAAAGTTAAGAACAAAGACATTTCAGCAGGAGAAGCAGCACAAACAAATGATGCTTAATTAAACTGGGGCTTTTAAAGGCACTAGGAAGCTTAAGACACTGGGAATTAGAGGCAGAGGTTAGAAAGGAGAGATAGTGAGAAAGAGAAAAAGAGACATAGATAGTGAGATGCAGAGACAAAGAGAGACAGAGAAAGAGCTGAGAGAGAGAGAGAGAGAGAGAGAGAGAGAGAGAGAGAGAGAAGGAAAGAGAGAGAGAGAAGAGAGAGAAAAGAGAGAGAGATAGAGGGAGGGAAAGGGAGAGAGAGAGGAAGAGAGAGAGAGAGGAGAGAAAGAGAGAGAGAGAAAAGAAAGAGAGAGAGGGAGAGAGAGAGGGAGAAAGGAGGGAGAGAGAGGGAGAGAGAACAAACCTCACAGAGCACTGTTCTATCCAAGGTTACAGGTCAGAACAAGGATGATTAGTAGCAAAGGAGACTGAGAAGATATAGTCACTGATAAAAGAAATACCTAGAAAAGAAATATTTTCAAAAACAAAGGAGAAAGTATTAAGGAAGCATTTTGGGGAAGAATAGTAAATATTGTCAAGTGATATAGAGAGATCAAGAATGATGAGTACTGAAAAAAAAAACCATTGAATTTAGAAATTAAGAGATTTTTAGTTATCTTGGAAAGAATGATTTTAGATGATGAGGTTAGGTGCTCTCTAGCAGATTGCTAGGCATTAATAGGTAAAAGAAGTAATGATAGACAGTTCACATAGGCAAGTAAAGCTCATATTATACTTTGGTAATCTGTATCTTTATTTATTTACCTTTACTTACATACACATACATACACACATACACACATATACACACATACACACACACACAGAGGTTTGATTATCTAGTTTTCTGAAAGCAAAGATGAAAAACTTTAACTTAGAAAAAGAAGCAGATGAAGTAACAGATGAAATAAAAAGAGAAAATCGGAATATATACAAGAAAATAAAAGGTGAAGTACCTGGGAACTATTTAGTATGGTAAGATAAAGTATTATCTCACTATCCTCTATATGCAGTAAAGTAGATAAATAATGCTACAATAAAGAAAGGATCTGTGATTTTCTCAACTTGGATACAAAAGTCATACATGATTTTCTTAGCCTGGATACAAAGTTCATAGAGCAGATACTGACCTAGACACAGAGAATTTAAATGAGATTGTCTAGAATTATACAACTAGTAGGCATAGAGGAATGCTTTGAATACAGGTATTTGTGAATCTAAGCCTAACATTATGCATTCTGCCACTGCTTCTATAGTATCTTTAGACAATAAAATAAATGGAGTGGATCAGAATATCTGAGTCACCAAAAAAAGTGTTAAAGCAGATCCTTATATGTTACTCAGGGCAAAGTAGTGGGTAGTGCCCAGCTTCTGATAATGACTAACTGTGGGATCTTGGAAAAGGACTTCATCTCTCTGGGAGTCAGTTTCCTCAGGTATTCAATGAGACTAATAATTCTTCATAAAACTTTTTATAATTGGTACCTTCATTTATAAGCTTGAGGATGAAAGGCACTAAACTATGAAGCCCCTTACATCTAGCAATATTCTGTATACAGTGGACACAATAAATATTGGATGAATGAATGAATCATTGACTGAATACTGCCAATAGGGTTAATAAATTGGCAGGAATACAACTTGATTATCTCTATGATCTCTTCCACAACTTAAATTGCTATGAGACTCTTAGGTGTTCTATTTAAAAAAAAAAGAGAAGCGTTTCTTATTTTAGAAAGATTTTCTGTCCAGTGGAGGGGATTTTTTTTTATTTATCATTTAAAGGGATAAGCTTTAATTTCCTGTGAAATTCACTTAAATCACATACTCCATTCCATAGTGTTGTCAAATAAATGGAATACTGTTTTATTTACAATTGAGGGATAAACCACTCATAGTTTCCCACCAGAAAATAACTCCCCAAGCTTTTACCAGTCAGTCTTAGAGATAAAGATAGTGAAGATGCCCAGTTATTATAATCAGATGTCCCAGAGTTTACAGTGGGCTGAGAACTAGGGAGGCAAAACTAGTTACTATGCTACCCATGAAACAGTCAATATGTCAGGATCTTAATAAAAGGAAGTCTTCCGTGGAGGGAGTTAAGCTACTTCCTACTTCATTTCCACTGAACTCCATAGCCAGTCAAAGGAAATCAAGCCGTGAGGAAGTAATCTTTGTACTAAACTGAATATGCTGGGCTCATAGGGGAGGCTCACTGCTGTCTCTGGTGTGCAAATATATATGCTAGGTGGGCAATGCATGCAGAATGGAGAATTAAGTCAATAATTTCATAAGGAAAAAAGAGAAGAGGGGGGAGGAGGGAAAGGTAAGGGAGTGCCCTGATGGCAATGAACAGCTAAAGGGATACATCTGATATCCTAGTCACATTCTCCATAATTTGAAGAACTTTAAAAGGCAGGAGTATCCCAAGAATGGCAAATGGGAAAACAGCTATGAAATCATTAGACCATCCAAGAACAATTCATTAGATGCCATGCACAGCACTGCCAAGTTATTAGCAGTAATGCCTCTTGATAAGACACGACATCTATTTATACACCAAGGCTATTGTATTTAATTCAGTACTTATCAGTTTGCCTTTCTGTTACAAGAGGGGTCAGACTTAGCTTGATAGTAGAGGTCCACTTCAAAATCCAAGAATACTGTATCCCTATATTCGGTGAGTTGGGTATGAAGGAGCAGGCAGGAGAGGCCCTTTGTCCCATGGGGGATAAGCAGGGAGGGAATAAATAAGGAGTGAGGACTAGGTGTAAATGTGTCTTAAGCAATCCTTTCCTCAGATCCTTAATGTTCTGAAAAATAGACTGAAATACGCTTCCTCTAGCAATTCCTATCCTCCACCATTAATTCTCCATATCCCCACAGCTCCTACCTCCAAATTTTAATAACTAATCTGCAGTCTTGTTTTACTCAACCCAGTCCTGTCAAGAAGCCTCATGTTTCTGCTTGCCTGAGAGCAATTGTCTGAGGTGGGCTGGAAGAAAAAGGTGTTTAGTTATTAATTTTGTGGTTGAAATTCTACCTACTACCACCCTAATTCTAAACAGGTATAAACCAATCCACAGTCATTCCCTTACTTTCTCTCTTTTCTCCTCCTGTGCTTGTATTGTATCTTGGAAAGAGACTTGATTGTATCTCAGAAGATATATAATAATAATAATCATTATTATTAATAACAATTAGTTTTTAGATAGCTCATTTTTTCCTCACAAGAACCCTAGAAGGTAGGTGCTATTATTGTCAACATTTACAGATGACGGAACTGAGGCAGAAAGCAATTAAGAGACTTGCACAAGGTCACATGCCTATTCATTTATTTACTTAATTATCTGTCTATTAGTTAATTAATTTAGGAGGCTATTGGGGTTAAGTGACTTCCACAGGATCATCCGTTTTATAACTATTAAGTGTCTGAGGCCAGATCTGAAGCTCATGCTCAATCCCCTGCACTATCTAGCTGTCCCTGTCACACGTCTATTTAGCTGGGGTATGAACTCAGGTTTTCCTGATTCCAGATTAGTACTCTATCTACTATGTCACTTCCCCCAGGCTTGACTCTACTGCTAACTCATATTTTGGTCAATTCAAGCTCTCTGGATCTTCCTTAGTTTCCTCCTTTATCAATTAAGGAAATTGATGAGCCTACTTTCTGCAGGAAGGTTCAGAACCACTCTGGTTCCTTTAGTTCCTTGAAATTACTATGCATATAATCTATATTTACTTATATCTGCACATTCTATCCCCTTCCTATCTCTGAGAGAATGTAAAATTTCTTGACAACAATTTTGCTCTGGTTCCTAGAACATATTAAGAGATTAATAAATGCTTGAATGAATGAATGCATCAGACAGAGACTTTTCTTGACCCTGGTATTTACAGTACCTTGAACATAGTAGACACTTAATATTTACTGACTTCCTTTACTGAATGAATGGAATAATCTAGGTACCTTCTGGCTCCAATACTCAATGTGAATCTGATTATACTTTTCCTCTTCAAAAATCCCAAAGCCTTGGTGTGGTGAAGGGGAAAACACATGAAAAAAAATTATCAGGGAAGGAGAAAAAGAAAGGATTATTCTGCATCCCAATTTCTACTTAAGAGCATTGTTGGGGTTTATTCCTTCATTCTTGGAATGACTAAAAACAAGGTATATTTAAAAATTACAAACCAAGTAGACATCACTACTAAACATGAAGTAATCATTGCATTCCTTTAAGTGTTTTAAGTAAAGCCTAAAGAACTTCTGGGGTATTCCAAGGAGAGGAGTGCCATTCAATTCCCTACTCTATCTTGGTTGCCAATCACTCTCCACATTTAGCTGTACTTGGTCATTAGCCAATAAACTCATCAGACTAACAACCCTAGCAAAGGCTCTTCTTAGCAACAGCGGCAATAGAAGCCCAGGAAATGGCTAACGAGCTATAAAGTACCTATGATTCACCCCCTCTGACATGCCTAGGAACTGAATAACAATTTCTCTTTGCCAATTAAATTCCATGCACTGCAGGTACACCGCTGGCTAAATATAGTACTTTCTCCACAATTCTAAGGCTAGGGAAGACTAAATTCATTCAGGAAAGGGAAGGGGGAGGAAAACGACTTGCTCTCTAGGTTCTAAAACATCCTTCTAGTGGGAAAGGAGATGACGTACTACTAGACAGAGTCTCAGAAGACTTAGTCTAGAGCCATGTCTCCCACCACCTAGATGTGTCACCTTAGCAGAGTCATTTGTGGTCACGGGGCTTCAGTTCAGCATTTATAAAATGAGGAAATTGTGAATAAGTCATTCATAAAGTCCCTTCCAGATCAAATGTTCAATGATTTATATTTCTTTCCTTATTTAATTCTCGCCATTATTTTCTTTCTGCCCTCCTGCTTACATTCATGAGCTTCCCTCACCCCCTCCCACAATAACAACAAAATCATATACAAGACAAAACAATGCTAAAATCTAAATAACAGAGAATCTAGTAGCCCAGGAAAAGAACAGAAGAGCAAGAAATAATAAAGGAAACATTTTACCTGGTCACTCCCAGGCAAGCAAAGACTACTGAAACACAACCACACATTATTGGAAGGTTCTCAGTAACCCCCTAAAACCCTTTTCTAAGTAATTACTAAATATATTAGGCAGCCCAACACTATGAGTAACTCTTGGCTGGTTTGCCTTCCTAGGATAACCGTTTGTTGTTATTGCTTTTTGCCCCAGAATGTTGTGCTGCTGCACTGGGAGCTTAAGCCTAAGGGGAGAAATTCTTCTTCAAAGTCAGGTGTAGATTAGACTGTGTGTGGTATTCTGGTGGTGCTCTGCACACCATTTAGAAAGAGAAAAGGAGGTGGGAGGACAATGGCTCTTATATACACCTAGAAACATCAAAACGAATGTATACACTGTGAGAGAGTTGGGTGAATGTGTGTGTGGAGAGAGGAGAGAGAGAGACACAACGGACTGATCCAGGAGAGCTTGGACAAAAAGCCATGAGAATGTTCTGATGGGATGGAACTACTAAAGGCCATAGAGGACCACAGGGAAAACGACATGTCCCAGTGTTGACAATAGACCCTGTGGACCTAACCAGCTCTATTTATATTGACCCTGATGGTAGAAAGAAGCCCTATGAAAAACAGTACGGGGCTATCCATGGGCTATTCAGTTACAGCCCCAATTCCAATGCTAATCCAGAGAACAGAAACTTTTAACCCCAGCCTTTAGATCCTGCTGTTCTTCTCAGCAGGAGAAATAACTTTGGAGCAACTTTATAAAAGCTTATAGCAAATGCCCAAACATTGTTAATACTTCCCCTCCCCAAATCTCTCTCTCTCTGTCTCTCCCTGCTTCTCTGTCTCTCTCTCTCTCTCTCTGTCTCTCTCTGTCTCTCTCTCTCTGTCTCTGTCTCTGTCTCTGTCTCTCTCTCTCTCTCTCTCTCATCTTTTGTTCCCCCCCACACACACACCCCTCTTGCTCTTCCTACCTCTTCCCCACTTAAGTTTACTTTATGACAAATTAAAGAGACCTTGCAGTAACTACATCATTTTACAGATAAGGAAACTGAGGTGTAGAGAAATGATTTGCTCAATTAATGGCAAAACTAGATAAAAACTCAGGTTTCAATACAAACCAAAGAATTACTGACTTGTAATGGTAGTAGGAGAAGAGGCTCCATTATTATATTTGGGGATTTTTCTTTCTTAGCCCATGAGGAAACCTCGACTTTTCCAAGTGGGAAGAGGCAATGAACTAATTCCCCAGAAACTTGATTCTATAATGCAGTTTCAGAAGAAGATGCATGACTTTCTTCCCCCACTACTCCCGAGTAAAAATCCTTATTGCTATTAACTAACTCATAGGCTTCAACTTGGGCTTTATGTCTATGTTATCAAGTTTATCTACAGGATAATTATATTTGTTCTCATTATTGTTCAGAGCTCTTGTGAAGAAGGCACTTTGTAATACTTAAAATAATACATAAATGTGATATTATTATCATGATTGCTAATTCTAGCCCCTCATATGATTTATTCAAAAATTCTGAACTTTTGGTGAATAAGAGTATTTCTCTTTCTCCTACCTCAATAGAATGTTTTGGTGTTTATTCTCATGCCCAGTTATCTGAAGTGAATTAAAATGGGAAATGTAGCTAATCCTGGGAAAGATGGTAGTATATGGAAATTCTGAATATTTCTTGTCTTGGGAATCATTATGAGAATGCTCAGCTTCTCATCTGAGGAATACGAATTTCCCTTGAAAAGCAGTGTCCAAGCAGAGTTTCATTATTTTAATTTTTAAAAAATTGTGATAGAGGCAGCTAGGTGGCACCATAGATTAAAACACCAGCCCTGAAGTCAGAAGGGTCTGAGTTCAAATTTGACCTCAGACACTTAACACTTCCTAGCTGTGTGACTCTGGGCAAATCCCTTAACCCCAATTGCCTCAGGAAAAAAATTCTGATAGTAGAAAAAAGAGAGGTGTAATCCCCCAAAATTTATCTGTACCAGTAAGCCCCACCTCTTACAAACACTCTCCATGCTGGATCATTTAACCCTGGCACCACATACTGCTAATCAGGAGAAAAAAAAAAAGGTCACTCAAAAGTATATGCCTGGAATTCACTGTGACGCAACCTCTGAGCCAAATTTCATATTCAATTCTCATGCAATTCTAATTTAATATGATAGCATAGCTCTGTCCTAGGAATTTGTGGATTATGAAAATGACTTGTTTTATCTGAAGGCCAAATTTTTGTGACTTTCTATAATTTTTTGCTCACTGTTCCCAAATACCATCTATACAGAATACTCTGTCCCCAATCCCTTCTCTTTATTTATTTAAATCCCACCTATGCTTTGAGACTCAGGTCAAACTCTATCCATTTTCTTTTTTTAATAGTTTTTAATTTTAAAATATATGCAAAGAAAATTCTCAACATTCACCCCTGCAAAACTTTCTGTTCTAAATTTTTTGAAAAGAACCATGTCCATCAGAACTGATCATTGTATAATCTTGTTGTGCTGTATACAATGATCTCCTGGTTCTGCTCATTTCACTCAGCATCAGTTCATGCAAGTCTCTCCAGGCCTCTCTGAAATCATCCTGCTGGTCGTTTCTTAAAACAATAATATTTTATAATATTTGTATACCATAACTTATTCAGCCATTCCTCAACTGATGGGCATCCACTCAGTGTCTAGTTCTTTGCCACTACAAAAAGAAGCCCTAACCATTTCTTGAAATGAAAGACCTGAGTACTCAAGCACACAATGACCTTTTCTGAATTCCTATAGCATTCATAGTCTGTACTACACAAATCATCTTAGGTAGGTTTTCCTCCATGAATTTTATATAGCATACCATTCCTGCTAGGTGTGAAACAATTGAATGGAACTTAAAATCACCTTTTCAAATGTCTCCAGTCTCCTTCTTATAGCAAGATTTCTAATGGCAAAGAATAATACTGTGTCATGTGCTACTGTGCTAGGTTACAGATTGTCCCTTATTATCTTCTAATTCTTAAATAAATCCAACTATCACTTTCCCAATCACTGAGAAGGCAATGTGTCTTATGCGTCTTTAAATGAATCCCAAGGTCTTTAAAAAAGTTCCTAGAAAGATGCTGTCAATTAAAGTGAGGAGAGAAAAAAAGGACACAGCCATTCCTGTCTTGAGCAAAAGAGATCAAGAAAAGACTGCTGAGCTGCTTGACCTTGAACAAGCCAGTTACTTGACCTCCCTGGGCCTCATCTATAAAACGAAGGGCTAGACAAGATGGTGTCTAAGACCTTTCCCAGCTCTGATACTCTGTGATTCAGTGGCTCTAGTGTGAATATAACTATCTTTCTACCAACGTGACAAAGGGCTCCAAGTCTCTTCCTTCTTGGCCATCACAACTAAAGCATAGGAATGTAACTTCAGCCTACAGAACCAAAGTGCCAACAAAGCCCGAGAAAATGTCACAGTGGGGATTTGTTTCAGGGAAAAGACCTCAGTAAATGACATCATTCTTAGTTTTGTCCAGTCTATTGGCTCATCTTACTTGTTACTTTAGGACTTCTCAGACTTCCGAAGCAGGAAAACCAATGCTTAGATTAGACTCTTATCAGTAGGAATCAGTGTGGAAAAGTACTTTATGAAATAAAAGCAACTTGGGTCAGGCATGTTGTGGTTGGTCCCACTAAATGTCAGGAATGTGGGGAGGAGCTGGTTTACTCTACATGCAGGTTGGGACAGACAGTCTAGTTAAAGATCAGTGGCAATTCTGCCTCACACCCTGACTCTTAATGAACTCATGTGGAGTCTCCAAAAATGAAGTCAGAGACATTTAAGATCTATCTTAATTCCCAGTGAATTTCTAAAAGGAGTAACTTTGAATGGGAGGGAAGAAAAATGAATTATTGGCATCAAAACCTTAGAGATATTTGAATCTGACTTAGTCAGACTAGCTCCTCATGAATGATCCTCTATTACTTTAGGAGATGATCAATTAAACATTCTCTTCCATCCCCCAGGAGTAGCCTGGTAGAATGGAAAAAGCCCTGAACCCATCCCCAGGAGGCCTAGATTGGAATCTCAGCTCTGACAATTACTAGCTACTGATCATAGACAAGTTCAAAACTAGCCACTGGAACTTCCTAGCCATGTGATATAGGGCAGAGCACTTAATTTCTGCCTCGGTTTTCTCAACTATAAAATACAGATAATAGCAGTACCTACTTTACCTACTTTCCAGAGTTGTTGTGAGAATCAAATGAGCTAATAATATTTGTAAAGCACTTAGCACATGGCACATAGCAGACATATAAATGCTAATGATTATTGTTATTATTAAATCCTATATTTATCTCCTTAAATCTTGGTTATAGAACAGAAAGAAAGAAACACATATAAAAAGATAACTTGGAATTACACTGATGATTCAATGGTGAATAAATTGCAAGTCATATTTAGATTATACCAAAATCCTTCCCCGGTTCTCACAGATTAATCAAAGCTCACCACTGAAGCTCACCAAGTATAGGAAATGTTTTATCTGATAAATTAAACTCTGGAACAGTTCAGCCAAAGGAAAATGAGACCTCTTTTTTGTACACTCAGCATCTTTTCTATATCCTATGTGAAAGTAAGGTTCCATAATCAACGTTCCAGGTTTCTATCTGAAGGATACTATGTCCATCCTCAGAAGTGCATCGGTGACATCCTCTGCCCAGCATCCATCAAGGAATTAGATTTTCCTTTCTTACAATCCTAAAAATATTAATGTATTTGGTCTCCATCTCCTCTTAAAAACAGACTCTGTCTGATTTTAATAAAATTACATTATAAAGGGGGAAAAGGTATAAAACATAACAAAAGGGCAGTATTCTTAAATTTTATTTTGTTTCACTTTTTTAAAACAATCATTTACTAAATGCCTTCTAGTGCAAGGAATTAAGGATTGAAACTGTGATTTCATCAAGAGTTATTTTTACCAAAGGCCAGTAAGCACCTTCTCTACTAGAGCAGTGGTTCTTAACCAGAGTCCATGAACTTATTTTTAAAAAATATTTTGATAATACACTGGATTTCCTTTGTTATCTTATATAATTTATGCATTTAAAATATTATTTTGAGAAAGTGTTCATAGACTTCACTAGACAGTCAAAAGAGTCTATGACACAAAAATTTTTTAAAACCCCTGAGCATAGAGCACTGAAAGATTAAGTGAATTGTTTAAACTAACATGACTAAGTCAAAGGTAACACATAGATCTAGGTATTCCTGGCTTTGATACTACCTATCTAGCCCCAGTACCTGTCCTTGAGATTTCATTCTACTGTGTTTTGTAAAACCCTGGTTATCTTCACAATACACAGAAAACAATTTAAGAAAAAGCTCTAATACTAGCAATATTTCCTTCTAAAGTGTTAAATATGAAATTATATAAGTATCTAGTACATTTCCTATAGTGCAACTTCTCAGTATAGAAATTAAAGCTTTTCTTTCATTTTGTTCCAAAGTTTTCTTAATTCTCCTTTGCCTAGAAAGCATCCCATACTTTCAAACTGTACCCTTTTACACCCAAACCAGTCTTTACATGTACTCTGAGTATATTTTAAATTTTAAAAAAATGTACCATGACTAACATTTTAGGAAAACCTGTATTGAGAGACTCATCCAAATTATAAAAGACTGATTCACTTTGCAGAAGAATTTGCTGCACAGTTCCTTTGAACAACAAGCTTCCTAAAAGCATTGAAAATGAAATTTGATCTGTAAACATCATGAAATCCTATAACTCTATGGGAACACATCCATAACACAATGTTAGGGACAACTTTCCTAAGATTCTCTACCACAAAAGTCTTTTGCCTTGTGGCTTTGTCGTGTTCTCTCTTACAAATGGCTTCATTTCAGTCCCAGGGAAAGCAACCTCAGATTTGTAAAATCTGAAAACACTTCAGGTTGACAGGTGCTCTATAAATGAAATATCCTTCAAATTACTGCTACTGTACTGTTCTGAATTAAATTCTATCCCCATAACTAAGGAAACAATCTAGTCTGTGCATCAACTGCTTTCCTTATACCACTCTATTCATATCCATCTCCTCATAAATAAACTCATTCCTAAAGAGAGAAATCTAAATTACCTTCAAAAGCAATATTATCCTTGGTACATTACTACACACCATCAGAATTAAATTGGCAAGGCTTTGAAGTCTGTAAACTGATTCCTAGGTAGTTGTTCCAAGTGCTAACTCCTCCTGCTACCCACAACATCTTTTTATTTGATGTTCTAGAAGGAAGCACATCTAAAGGAGGATACGAAACTTAAAGCTATTGACAGGGTGACAAGAATGTTTTAGAATGACAGCCGAATGAACTGATCCCATTTCAGACAAACTCAATTGCCTCAGTAAATCCAATGAAAGTCAATACTGCCCCTCCTTCCCTAAGCTCTGCTCTGTTCTTGCAACACTGGGAAGTGAACTAGGTACTCAACAGGAGATAGTTGAGATTCATGCTTTCATAGAAAATAGAATCAGAAGTGACTCAACAAAGAGCTAGTTGAATGACCCTTCCTCATTTTACAGATCAGGAAACTGAGGTAGAGAGTTTAAAATTCCTTGTCCTATATCCCATAGATCGTTGGTAGCAGAGCTAAGATTCAGATGCGAAAAGTATGACTCAGTGTATTTTCCATTACAGATGCCTCTTTGCAGTAGCTCCTCAGATGAGGTTGGCCAAAGGTTTTCTCATTGCCAACAACATCTGTTCATTGCCAAATGGAGCTACTGTTTTCTTAGGTAGGGCTTCAAACATGTTCTCTCCTCTCCTTAAGTCCCTTATATGGGCTTTACGCCGTTGTTTTCTTTCCGATGTTCTTTACCACAAAGGTCCATTTGTCCAAAAACAAGGTGACTGAGGTGCACAGGTGGTTCATCTACCTCTTGTGCTTTGGCTAATGGACTTCTGTTTGTGCCAGCACAGCAACAAATAAACAAGCGCTGACATTATAAGCAGGTGGTAATAGTATTAAGTTGCAACAGAAATACAAAACCAAAGAAAACTAATATTAGTTGTGTGCATCTGTGTGTGTGTGAGAGAGAGCACCATCCCAAATTTTAGCCTCTTTACATTAGCCAGAGAATAGTTCTAATACATATGTTTTACTTAAGGGGGTAAATAATACAAATGTGAACAGGGAAAACAAGTAAATGTCATTTCCCACACCAGAGATGTCATGTTGCACATGTGGGAATCCTTTGAAGAAAGAAGAGGAAGAGGAGAGAGAGAAGGAGGAGAAGAGAATATAAAGGAGGAAAAGGAAGACGAAGAGAAGAAAGGAGTTACTAATACATTGGTAGGAATGTTTTATAAGAAATAGGGAAATACCTTCAAAATTAAAAAACAAAATAAAACCAAAGAAAAACCCTCTAGTAACTATAGGAGTAAAATTATTCTTTTTCTAGAACTAAAGAGTAATTTATATCAACTGCCTCTGCTTATACACTATCTACTCCTCAATCCATCGTACTTTGGCTACCAAATCTCGTATTCTACTATTGTCTAAAATGTACTAGTAATGTTCAAACTACTAAGTCAAAAGATTTTAAAAAGAAGTTCCTTATCTACCTTGCCCTCTCCACAAGATGACACTGTTGACCATCTCTTCTTTGATGCTTCTTTTCCCTTTCATCATTATGACACCAAGGTCTCCTAGTTCTCCATTTGCCCTTTTTCTTAAACCACGTCTTCTCAATTTCTGCTAACTCCGATTCTTCTCATTCACCAAAAAATGTTCCTTATGGGTTTACTCCTCTTTCTATCATATCCTCCTTAGTAATATCGATTTTGTGTCTTTAATATCACTTCTATGCAGTTCACACCCTAATTATCAGCTCCCTTCCTTACCTTTAACCATATTTTCAACTGCTTTATAAAATGCCCTTTTTGTTTTTCTGCCAGCATTCAATATATCTACATAACTAAATATTTCTAAATTGAATCCTTTCCTTTGTATCCTAAACACTGCCCTTGCCCAATATTTTCTTTTTGTATTGGTGGAACCACTATCCTACCAATCATGTAAATTCATGACCTCAGTATTCTCTTTGGAAGTGCCTTTTTCATCCCACATATCCAGCTAAATACCAATTCCTGCCAGTTCTACTGATACAATATCTCTTGAATTGATCTTATTTTTATTTCCATTGGAAACACTCGAATTCAAGCTCAAATCAACAGTCACATACACTATTTTAAAAATCTCCAGTCTCTGTTTTTTCTAGTTTATTCTTAACACTGCAATTTGAGTCAGGCATTGAACATAAAACTTCTCTAATCAAAAAACAATAGTGGTTCCTATTGCATAAAATATAAAGTCCTTATCTTTACTCTCCTTCATATACTCAACCTGGAAAGTGAAATAAGGCTATTTACAGAGACTCAGCTCACCTCCATCCTACATTGTTCTGTTTCTAAGCCTGTATTCAATCATATATGTCACTCCTTGTGTCTAGTCCATTTGTATCATTTCTACCTGCAAAAGTTGCTCTCTTTTTTGGTCTCCTTCTGAGTTGAATTTCCTATAGGAAAAAAAATACCAAGAACTGACAAATAGTTGCTAAAGAATAACCTAATTAATCATTATGAAAAAAAAAAAAAACCCAACAAATGGCCTTTGGAAGGATCTGGAAGCTAAAAACATTTTACTGGTGAATCTACAGTATAGCACAGGATTATTGAAACCAAAAGAACAGAGAAAATGTGAGTTTAGATTTTTTTTTGTTTTGAGCCACAATTTCTTTTGAACTTCTTTTCAACAAGATCCTGTTTTCCTACAGGCTTGGATGATCCTTGATTTACCCACACCAACAGCCACTGCAATATCTCTAAGTTACTAAAATGTTTTCTTTAAGAGAATTGACTTTTATATATTTGGGAGAAATAGCAATTATTTTAAAATACAGAATTAAAACAACAAATTATTAAAATGAACCACATAGGCACACAAAATGCAAAATGTTCTACTACTTCATTGACAAAGAACTAACTTAATAGGAATGGGATATATGGATAATAGGAATAGGAATAATGGGAAAATAGCTCACTTATTCTAGTTTCATCTGGCCATGGTCAAAAGTTCTAAGTTAAATGTCAATTTAACTGACACCATTGCTGCTATCAAAAAATGAAACATGGATATATGATATTACTGATTATTTTCATTAATTAAAAATGAAAAAAATAAATGAAATTATTGCTTTCCCTTAACTAATTCATATACCACTCTATTGGATGAGGATATAAGGTGAATTAAGGAGAGAGGAAGAGCTGCAAAGGGTAAAAGAACAGCTATTGCTGCCATGTTAACTTTACTACCTGTCCTTATTGTACCATATTCTTCTCTGTAGGTATGTCTTTCCTATTAGGAAGAAGAGAGAGCATTTTAGAATTTTCCCAAAAGAAGTAAGTTCCATTTTCATGGGATTAGAAATGCTACATGATACAGGCTCAGTCAATAGTTTTTGATTTATTCAATCTACTTTTCTATTCTAGTTCTCACTGATTCCTCAGAACATTACCTAGCATTTCTAATTCTATCCTGTATTTAATCACATATGTGTACTGAAGTAAATGGTTATTTAAGTTATTTTAGTAACAGATAGCTTTGTTGTCCCATCTATACTGTCAAGACTTTAAGAGCAAGGATCCCATCTTCTTCTCCTATATTTTCTATAGTTTACCACCATATTGGTCATGTCAAAAAATAAGAATAAATATTTATTGATTTTTTTTATTATTTTAAAAAGTGACCTACTCCATTCCCTTGCCTTCAGACACTACACCAGGCATTGGAAAGATGGGTTTATTCTGAAATCTTGTGACAAAAACAACACATACCTAAGTAAGGAAACTTCCACACAGTCATGAGCTTGCAGTTCCTGGCAAAGGTATCTAATGCAGGACTTTTGACCCAGTTTCCTTTATTTTTGTTCTCCTCATTTGTCTTTCTGTCCTCCTTGGGTTAAACAAATATTTTAGAAATAAATAAAGTTTGGTGTTCTTTGTCTCTCCCTGAACTACAGCTACGATAATCAAAATGCTAGAAAGTTTTTTTTCCTGCTGTTTTAGTTGCATTTCCATCCTCACTCCATCACCCAAAAGTGTATAGTTAACCATCTAACACACATATTCTTTTTTATTTGGAAAACTTTATATCTTTTAAATTTAAAAAATGCCAGGAAACTCTTATTAGAATGTGAAAGCTCAGGTGTTAGTTTTCTTTTCTTTTCTCCTCTCTACCACCAGACAAAAAGAAAAGAGAGGGAAACATCTCTAGTCATAATTGAGTCTACTCAAGATAGCATCTACTATGTGCCAGGAACTGTGTTAAGCACTGGATTAATGCCATTCCCCCTTCATTTCCTCTATTAGTTTTCTCTACAAAACATATTTCTCTACATATTCATTTCTTGGGTGCTACAATTGTTGATTATTACTATACTTTGTTTCCCTACAAAACTGTATATATTGTAGATAATATAATGGAGTATACAAATAGATAGATCTGTTTCTAATCATCTTTACTATACATGCTTAGAAGAGGGTCCAACTCCCATCACTAAAACTACTTTTCATTTTATTATCACCAAAATTAATAGAGTTTCTGCATTGAACTTCAGGGTTGTAAGAGGCTTTAGAGACCATCTATTCCTACTTTCTCATTTTGTAGAAATAAGAAAATTGAGGTTAAATAAGTAGTTGATTCAAATGGCAATTGAAGGATGATTCTTAATGGGATGGGTCAGTCCTTCCTGACTTTCCTTGTTCAGAATTTACATGTTAACTATGTATGAAATACTCACGTCTTTTATAGCACCTAGAAGAGTCATCTCTTTTTCCCCCACTGTTTTTTCTCTGAGCACAATGTCTAAGGTAACATATCTTTTTCTGTGTACAGCTCTGAAAATAGGGAAGTCATTATATTCTAGCCTCCCATATAGTTTTTGCTAACAAATAATTTTATGTCTTTGAATGAATAATATAAAGTTGCTGAATAAGTTTCCTCATCTGTGAAATGAGTGAGTTGAAAAAAATGATTTTTAAAAATCTTTCTTTTTATTGTAGTGTTCTATCAGTTTCTTTCTTGCTCTTGACAAATTTACTAAGGAATTAATTATAAAAATTAATGTCTTTCTATAACATATTCAATAAAGTGAATGCTGGGTAAGAATTTCAGGATAATAGACTTCAAATTAGCAGGGATCTAAGTAGCCATAATTCCAACCCATATTCAAACAATGATACCCATTGCAACAAATGGACATCCCACCACTCTGAAGATCTTCAATGAGGGAGCCCCTACTTCTACCTCTAACATTTCCTTTAGAGGTATTATGATACTTGAATAACTCTAATATTTAGAAAATCTTTGTTTATATCAAGAATAAATTTGTAACTGCAGCTTCCACCCACTTTTCCTCACTCTTCCCTCCAGGCAAACAGAGCCAGTATAATCTTTTTTCCATATGACTCCCCTTCCAGGATAAATATCACCAGTTCTCTCAACTGAATTTATATAACATGGTCTTGAAGCTTTTTATCATCCTGGTAAACTACAAATATTCTCAGTTTAACATGTCTCTTCTAAAAGAGTGAAGGCTAGAACTGAATTAAGCCCTGTTAAATCTCTTATCTATTTTGAATTCTGTTGAAAGGGATGACATATAAACTGGTCACTAAAACATAAAGATATTTGGGATTAAATGGGTCACTGAAACATTAACTTGTGATATTCATACAATTAATCTGCCATCAACAGTGACTTCTCAGATTCCCTTCTGGCCTACACTCAAGGATGGGAAGTTGGAGGAGTGTTTTGTTTTGTTTTGACACAGGCTCATTCAAAAACATGGTCCGTGCCTTCTAGAAGGTCATGTTAAGTAAAGACATCATAGATACAATAGTTATGGACGTGGATAATTATATGATGAATAAATATCACAGCATTCTAGCACCGAAGTGAACCTGATAGCAAAATTAAGCTTGGCTCCAAAGAACTATGGAAAGATGCCTCCCCATCTTGAATCAAACTCCCCTTTGCAGAAGTAGGAGTATATATAAGTCACCTGGCTGAACTCTTTGGGACTTTCGTCATATCCTCCAGAACCTCATCATCCCAACAAGATCATATTCACTCTGAAATTCATATCTTCTCAGTAACTTCTGCCCTAGGATCATTTTGTCCCTCTAACTGGAGAGGATGGATGGTAGGAAGAATTCCTCTCAGGTCCTTCATTTAAGAAGTGCCAAGGGTAGTTACCACATTAAGTAACTGCATGACTTTATTATCCCTCCCTCCCCATATCCAGGTACTCTCCCCTCCCCTTCCAACTCTAACTCCTTTTTTGTTTATTCAGTTGTTTTTCTCCAACTAGATTAGGAGGTTTTTAAGGACAGCACTTACCTTTAATACTTAGCACTGTATCTGGCATACAATAAGCAATTAATCAAGTTTTTTGGTTTACAACAGATATGTAGAATATCACATATGTCAGATTTTTTTCAATGTGTTGATTAGTTGTGATTTCCCATCCCCCTCTTCCTTTACTTAAAGAATTCATTTTTCTTTAAGATACTGCTCTCTGGGCCATCTGCATCCAGAGAAAGGACTATGGGTCCTGAATGTGGACCACAGTATAGTATTTTCACCTTTGTTGTCATTTTTATTATCGTTTGCTTGGTTGGTTTTTTCTTTCTAATTTTCCCCCCTTTTATTTGATTTTTCTTGTGCAGCATGATAAATGTGAAAATATGTTTAGAAGAATTGCACATGCTTAATCTATAGTGGATTACTTGCTGTCTAGGAAAGGGGGAAGGTAGGAGGGAGGGAAAAATTTGGAGCACAAGATTTTGCAGAGGTCAATGTTAAAAACTATCTTTGTATATATTTTGAAAGTAAAAGGCTATTATTATAAAAACGATATTGCTCTCTGGGATGGGATGGGATGTAATGGGAGGATGATACAGGGAGAAATTTGCATGACGTAAAAACAAAAATAAAGATCTATTTTTTTTAAAAAATAGGCTGAATAAGAATTCCTCTGAAACATCTCCAATGAGTAGTCAACTAGACTGTTCTTTAAAACACCTATGTGTAAATGAAATTTAAGCTAATGTTAAAACATTAGATTGGACATATCCACCAACTACTAGAATATTAGAATAAGAGTATGGAAGTTATAATTATGGGATAAATTAAACAAAATTCTATTTTGCAAAAATATTGCAACTTCAATATTCTAAGTATTTGTACAGGCTGAAAATATTTATCATTTTCTAAAAGATTTAAGCAAATTTAAAAAAGCATAACAAAAAGAAGCTAAGCAATGGTATGCCTTTCTCTGTAACAATTTGAAGATTTTTTTTGTCACAGAAGGCAGATCTACTCCTCCACAACCTGTCAAGGAGGAGGATCACTGTCAAAGTAGAACACTCGACTAGATGGACAATGTGCTCTAATTAAGCCAATATGACATTCACTGATGATGTTCTAATGTTGTTAACCAAGAGGTGGCTGCTGCTAACAGTGAGTCGAGGGGAGCAGGTAGGAAAAATCCAGAGCCAATCAGTTATTTAGTTCTAGATTTCCCTATTTACAAGCAGAAATTGAATTAGTTTTAATTTAGATTTGGAGAGAGAAATAAAGATCTTTAGGATTAAAATTTCACTTGACTGCATCAATTTCAGAAGAAGAGATGAGGAAGTAATAGTGCTTTCTCTTTATATAAGGGGGGGAAACATGACCATGTAAAGCAAAGACAAGAATTTCAGCCTCTTTTCTGACATATAGTACAGATGGGAAGATGTTTGAAGAAAAAAGATTTAAAAAGATGAGCATGAGCAGAGGGTAAGAAACTCTAAGAGATAAAAAGGCAGACTTGCATAAATGGACACACATGAAACAAAAAATTAGTTGATGTTGTAATCATTGTTGCTCAATTATTTCCAACTCTTTCTGACCCTGTTGACCATAATACATTAATGCTGTCCATGGGGTTTTCTTGGCAAAGATACATTTCTTTTTCCAAGGGATTAAGACAAACAGAGTTTGTGTGTGTTGGCCAAGGTTACACAGCTAATAAGTGTTTGAGGCCAAATTTGAACTCAGATCTTACTCAATCCAGGCCTAGCATTCTATCTACTGATACCTAACTGCCTCTAACAAAAGATTACATAGCTACTCAAAGCCTTCTAAACTATTACTTCTTCCTTGTACCTTATCTCAACCCAACTAGTTACAATGGATGATTTAGTTTATTTCCTTTCCCCCCCAAAAAAAAACTTTCTGTGTGATTTTATTATTTTTTTTAATTTTTAAAAAATTTCTGTTTTTTCTGGTTATACATGTATATTCATTTTTAAAAATAGCATGTCCTTAAGAATCATGTTGGGAGAGAAAAATCAGAAGAAAAGGAAAATTTTTAGCTTATTTCCTATACCTGATTCTCAAATAGGCTTTTCAAAGGTATTCAAGGTTTGGAAAAATAAAGAAAACTTTAAAAGTGACAAGTTTAGATAGCTTTTACACAATGACACCTCATTTCATTGACATGGAAATCATCCGTGGCTGTCCAACATAAGTGCCTAGGCTTCTACATAAGCTGTCCACAGCCTTGAGTATAACTTTGACCTTGAGGGCAATCCATAAATCCTAACCACGATTACAGTGACCTAAAAGAAACAGTACACACACACACACACACAAATGCTAAAATATAGCAAACACACAAAGGAGGATGGAGACATCACATATTCTCTGTCCCTTCAATAGTGCTATTTTCCCCTCATAAAAGTCCCCAAACCCAGCCTCCTCTAACCTGTCTAGCAACTTGTAGAAGTCACAAAAGCTACATTGTCCAGCTGGTCTTAAGGAAGATTAAGCTGCATATACCAAACTTGAAAAGAGAATGATCTCATTGCAAAATCAACACATCACTTGGGAGCTGGCAGGAAAGCTCTCTGCTGCCGTTCGGCGGTCACCCAAATATGTTGGGGGCTCATCAGCCGAGTTCCCCCGTAAGCCTTCTGCTCAGCTGCCCAGCTTGTATGTTTCTGATCTGATGACATCACCCTGACTAGATGAAATACTCTGAAGCTAAGTAAACAGACTCTAATAGATAGCTCCTTGCAGAACTTTCCATTGAGGAAGCCTAGAGTCTCATTCTAAGGCTTTTTTTTTTTCTGCTCTAGAACCCACAAGACAAATTGGAGACCTGCTGACAGCCTGTATAAATTTATTCTGCGCTTATTCCTAAGGTGGTTGTAAAGAGAACAAGGAACAGCTAAGAAATAGAAAAAAAGCAAAGGAGCATGATGGGAAACTCTAATATAAAAGTAAAATAAAGGGCTTGACTATACAGGTTCCAATCTGACCCTGAGTATGGTACCTTTATTATTGTACCATTTGTGCACTGGGGAAAAAAGAAAGAAAAATAGACAAGCCAGGAAAAGAGTTTTAGGATTTGGATTTTTATATGTATCATTGTCATTTTAAATATTATGATTGTAAATCAATCAAATGCCCCTCAGCTCTAATAGATGAATATTTTGTTAGCTGAAGTCTAACATTTCAACCTATCAAAATCCCAGTTCTATTGTTTATTCTGTTCCTATTACTTCAGTATTTGAACTGATAAAGTATTAAGTTCAGATCAATAGAGAACTACTGATGCTGAGTGATAGCAGACATGCTAGTTTCATCAAGGCCATGTCAAATAAATGAAAACCTTCATTGCCAAATGTTCTTTTTAACTTTCAAATGCAAGCAAAAGTTACAAAATGTCTAAGAATAATTAAGATCTTGGTGGAAGGATGTGGTCAAGTATGTTTGTTCTGTTCTCAATAAAGCTTACTGCATAGCAAATTATAATGGAGATGTTCTTTACTTTAATCAAACACCAGTACTGTTCATTTAGAAAATAAGAGCCAACAAAGAAGGTCCATCTCTTGATCTCTACAAGACTGAGGATATCCAAGAAACCTGAAGAACATCCACAAATGAATTTCAGGAAAATGGTACTTTAGTATCAAGGCCTTCACACTCAGGACAAACTAATACACTATATCTTGAAACCATATGTTCTTGTCATAGTCACAGCATCAGTTAAAAAAAGGCTTTTGCAAAGAAGAGCAACAAGCTCTCCAGCCCATCCGAACACAAGGAGCTTGTATTTCCATGTAAAAGAAAATGCTTTTATTTCACTTTCAACCAATAGTCCAATTTCCATCTCTGTGCTTTTTCACTGGATATTCCTGGTGCTTACAATGAACTCCATCCTCCATCTTGTCTTATAGAATTCCTTCCTTCCTTTACTCAAGCCTCAGCTTCTACATGAAGTCTCTCCTGATCCTTCCAGATTTAGAGTCCTTCTTCTCAAAAGCAAGTTGTATTTACTATACATATACTTGCATCATGCATTTTATCTCTTCTGATGAAATGTAAACTCCTTGAGGGCAAAAGTCTTTCATTCTTTTCTGTCTTTGTAGCCCCAGTGCCTAAAATACTGGCAGGTACAAAGTTTGCACTTAATAAACTGATTGATTTCATTCCCCCAAAGAATGTCAGAGTGAAGGCTGATGGCAAAATTAAAATGCAAAGACTAACACATACCATGATTATTCTCAATGGACAAAAGGAAGAAATTGAAAGATTATGGCTATTATTACCCTGACTCAAAAGACTAATAGAATTAAGCATGCTTGAGAAGTCAGACATACTCTCCTCAAAGGTGAATCCAACTTAGCAAGTTTAAAGAAGTCTGAACATAAAAACATAGGGTCTCCATATTGTGTTGGATGTCTCTACTCATCTGCTTACTAACCTATTTTAGGATAAGACAAAATATGAACTAATAGGAGAGGAATAGTCTATAATCTATCTTTTTCTTCTTTACCAAGTTATGTTCAGAAATCTGCTATTCATCAATTTGAATGCTTGAAAATTTTATATAAACTTTGATTGTACTTGCCACAAGGAATATCATCTCATGGCTTCAAATATACTTAGGACAAGAAAGGACTTCTTTTCTATCTCCTTTTTACGATGGAAAAAGCTGAAGCCCCAGAGTGGTAGCATGCATATGGCTAGAGATCTTTCCCAGAGTCTATGGTAAAGGCAAGAATAGAGTGGAACCAGATTTTTTGATTAGATATCTAGTCCCTTTTCAATAACAAAATATTTCCTAACCACAAGAATGGCATCATATGAATAAATACATATAAAGATGGATTGGCAATTTCAGCTATAAACTTCTTCAGGGGCACTATCTCCCAAGAACAGTGCTTTTGTGACTCCTTTTTATTTATTTATTTATTTTCTAGCTCTAGGATTAAATGGATGGGCTTCTTTGGGTATCACTGCAGGGCACAAAGGATAAGTCCAAATGGTGGGGCTTAAGTGATGAATACGGGGAATTAAAGAGGAAGAGTAAAGCTTCTTAAAAATAGTCTTTCCAATTGCTCTGTGGCCCAGAAGCTTAAATATTTACTATAAAATTTTCTGTCCCTTGACTTTTTGAAGCCTCTAGTTCAATAGATATAGCCTCTTATCCTGACAGTCTCAGCTCAAAGTGACCCTGAGGAAACCAGAGCAGAAACTGATTTTTTTTAGCAAAACTAATATGATATTCTCTCTCTCTTATTCTTTCTCTCTCTCATTCTCTCTCTCCTTTCCTTATCTCCCCCAATATTCTGCACAGACTTTGACTTAATAATTGTTATAACTAAAATACAAGTTACAAAGTAGAGAGACACAAAAAAACTTTAAAACAAACAAAAGATTGGTCTGTTGAATTTGGGCACCTGAAACATAATGTACAAATGTTTAGAAAGCAGTGTTTATAGAGGTCAATGTGTACAGAAGGAGGAAAAATCTGATAGAGACATGAACACCCACAGGTATTTGCTCCAATGACTTCTCACAATTGGATTGTAAGATCTACTTAGTCTGCCCATTAAGTTAGATCTTATATTGGGGCATACCATAGACTAGAAGCTAGTCTATTCTATTTTCTTTTCTCTCAGGGAATATGAGGAGTTCCCAATTCTTGTGGGAGGGGAAGCCATTCAATCACACTAAGATAATCAGGAGAGCTGGAGAAAGCTATGATGAGAGAAATCCTTGAATAAAGAATAAGAAGGGCCAACCCTCTCCAATTGTAATCCCTTTCCATGCTGAGAATCTGAAACTCTGCAATATTGCCAAGTAAGGCTTCCAAAAGTAGTCCCATAGCTAGTTTATATACTCAAACAGAACAAGGAAAAGTTGTTTTGATTCTTTTTCTCACAAGACATTGGTTCAAATCCTATCTATGACTCTCACTGCCTGTGTGACTTTGGTAATATCATTCACTACCTTTTAAAGTTACTAAAATGATGAAGAAAGGAATAACAAATTTCATACAATGTATCTGAAAAAAATTTATCCTCTTCACTTACACAATCACAGATTTATTGATGAAAGAAACCTTTGAGATCATTTCATCTAAATCTCAGTTTATACACTAAGAAACTAAGACCAAGCGAGGTTAAGTAAATTACCCAATGCTATTAAGACTGGATTTGAACATGGCTTTTCTAATTTTATTCTGAAAATTTTCCCTTAAAATAGGCATTTTAATTAAGCTCTTTTCCTCCATCTTACCTAATTGTTCCTCTCCTTTACATTGTTGTTTTTCAGTTGTACTTGACTCTTTATGACTCCATTTGGGGTTTTCTTGACAAAGACGCTGGAGTAGTTTCCTATTTCCTTCTTCAACTCATTTTACAGATGAGAAACTGAGATAAACATGTTTAAGTGACTTCTACAGGATGACATAGCTAGTAAGTATCTGAGGTCAAATTTGAATTCACAAAGATGAATCTTCTTGATTCCAAATCAAATACTCTATCTACTGTGCCACCTAGTTACTCCTCCCTCCCATCCTGTCATCAATTAAATTTGACAGTGTTCTTTCCCCTTTGGAGATACTGTTCCACCAGTTCAGAAGAAAACTGGTTTTCCTGGAAAGGACCAAAGCCTAGGAAGAAGTATGAGGGAAAGTATGCCATGTTCTTGCCTTTCCATTCCTGCACAGTCACATTCCTTGGGAGAACAGAACATCAAGGCATGGGTGGGGGGAATGAGAAGAGAAGAATTCCTCCCACCTGACTCATATGGTTAGAGCCATCTGACCAGCCTGAGTGAATGATGAAAGCTAAATTTATTTTGAGCATCGCCGACTCAGAAGGTTAGGGACAATGGAGAGCTAGGCAGAGTGACAGACTCGCAGAAACAAGAGCCTGAGAGGAGGTACACAAAGATTAGGGGTGTCAGAATGTCTGGAGAATTAGGGGGCAACTGGCTGATACCAAATAAGGTTTTTGGCAGTAATGCACACCGAGAGTAGACAAGGTCACTTCTTTATAAGACCTGACAATCTACAAGGCTTGAAAAAAATGCATATGCAAGAATACTTTAAAAAGCAGATATATAAATAGGTAATAATTATAAGCAAGTAGAAATTGTAGTAGACATGGTCACGTACCTGGGTATTGAGAAACTTATGTGGGTGTATTGTAATAAAAATTGCTGGATGAGGTAATTACATTAGTTTCAGCTTACATAGGATATTATAGAATAGTCACAATTTTTAATGGATTAAGAGACAGAAAGACCTGAGTTCAAATATTCCCTTTAATACATACTGGCTATGACACTGAACAAGCCACTTAATCTCCAATTGCTCCAAGTACTTAGTCTCTAAGTTTAAGTTGAAGGGCCCATCTGTATTTGGAGTTCCCTTAATAATGAAAAAAAAAAAGCCCAATCCCCACCAGTCCTCCCACTCTACTCCCAAACCTCCAAAAAGAAAGCATAGTATAGCTGAAAGGTCACTGAGTTTAAGACAGAACTTAAAAGTCCTGGGAATACCTAACAAACCATGCAATTTTAATAAGCCCCTTTCCCTCTCTGCCCCTCAATTCCCTGATCTATAAAACGAGATGGTTGAAATAGATGATATCTAAACTCCCTCTCAGCTCTAAATTCTATTATTCTATGATTCCAAGACTAAGCCATATGTTTCATTCCTTCATTCTAGGGCTTGGCCAGTGAAGTAAATTATCAAAGGTGGTATTTCCCATGCTGAGGAAATGTAAAGACAAACCTGATCTCAAGCGTCAAGTTCCATCTTGGCTGACATGGCATAAGTGATGAATGAAACAGCCACAAATAATAGAGGTAAAGCAATAAAAATGGAGAAACATAAGTAGGTGGATAAAAATTATTGCTTTGATGGCAAGAAGGTTAAAGAACAGAGGGAAGAAAGAAAAACTACATTTTTCTAGAATCAAGGGGTGACTCACCAAAGGCATACAAGAAGAAATGAGGTGGAGGGGGCAAAAACTAGTTCACCACATATGGAGAAGAGAAGCTTCCACATAAGAAAGGCATGAAACAGCAGGATGATTTCAGAGAGGCCTGGAGAGACTTGCATGAACTGATGCTGAGGGAAATGAGCAGAAGCAGGAGAACATTATGCACGTCAACAAGAAGACTATATGATGATCAATTCTGAAGGGCATGGTTCTCTTCAACAATGAGATGTTTCAAACCAGTTCCAGCTGCTCAGTGATGAACAAAGTCACATACACCCAGGGAGAGGCCTGTGGGATCTGAGTGTGGTTCACAACATAGCATTTTCACATTTTCTATTGCTGTTTGCTTGCATTATGTTTCTCTTCTCAGATTTTTTTTTCTTCTTGTAGATCCGATTTCTCTTGCACAGCAAGATAACTGTATAAATATGTATACACATATTCGATTTGTCAAGAATTTTAACATAATTAACATGTATTAGACTTCCTGCCATCTAGGGGAGGGGATGAGGGGTAGGAGGAAAAAAATTGTAACAGAAAGCTTTGAAAGGGTCAATGTTGAAAAATTACCCATGCACATGTTTTGCAAATAAAAAGCTTTAATAAAAATTTTTTTAAAAGAAAGGCATAAAAATCCCCCAAAAGTTTATTTCACTAGGATTAGATTAACTTTACCAGATAAGTTCCTGTCCTGGTCAGCTGCTGAGCTATTTTATATAGTAGGAAATGAGAAAGAAGAAACAAGTGAACTGAACCGAAGGGGGTCTCATCTATCAAGATTCACATCATTGTTTTGTCAGGTATCATATTTTAAGTGTCATCTGAAAACAACCACTTGATTCACCAACAAAGTATTGTAGTATCCTGAGGCTAAAATTGACAAACAAATTCCAGAGCATTCTAGACATCTAGAGAAGAGATTATAGAATCTCATAACAACATTATTGAATCTTTGTAGATTCTATAACAGAAACCTACAGAGTTCTGCCTTTTCTTTACATTCAAATTTAACACCTCTGCACTAGTTTATGTAGTGTTACTATTAAGCTATAAACTGGTGCTATTTAAAAAAAAAAACAATGATGGACTTCATCCATGGTTTTATGGGAAGTTCCTGATATTCTTCCTTGGGAATCTTTTTAACTAGATGATAGGAGTTTGTTTTAAGCAGTTTGTGTGTAAGCTTATCTGGACAAAAGAAGTTTGGGTAGGTCAGACATGAAAATAGGCACATAGCACATTAGGTGGGAGCAGTAGAAATCAGAAAAACTCTAAGAGAAATGAAGGAATGATTCTAAAAGGAATATATATTTACTAATTAAATGGACTATTAGAAGAAGGCATAGTAGAAAGGACATGATGGGATTGTAGTCAGAAAAGACTAGAGTTCTAATATCACTTTTGACACTTACTTTCTATGAGTCATTGAGCAAATCAATTAACATTTCATGCTTTCAGTTTCTTAATTTATTAAAATGGAAAAATCATACAAACTAAATAAAATATTTTATGAACATTTAAGTATAAAAAAGATGTTGTTCCTTCGTAACTGAAAGCAAAAAAAGTCTCTTTGGTTCAATGTTTGTTGGTAACATCTTTCTGTCTCTGAATTCCTGCAAATCATAAGTATTTTTTTTGATGATTGAGGGTATTTCAGAATTTTGGCTCATCATTATGAGAATCAGAGTATTAGACAGCATTTTGTTCATTTCTGGAGAAACGGCTTGAAGGAAGGACGTTAACAAGCTGGAGTCCATCCAAAAGTGGGTAAGCAGGGAGGGGAAACCAGGCCATATGAAGTGATGTTTAAAGGAACTGGCCTGTTTAGCCTGGAAAAGGGACAATTTGAAGGAAAATGATAGCTGCCTTCAAGTCCTGGAAGGGCTGTCGGGTGGAAAAGAGATTAGATTTGTTTGGTTTGGCCTTAAGAAGCAGAACTAGGAACAGTGGGTAAAAGTTGCAGAAAGGCAGATTTTAGTTTGATATCATGAAAAAAGAAAACTTCCTAACAATGAGCCTTGTCCAAAAGTTGAGTCAATTGCCTCATGAGGCAGTGATTTCTCCAAAACTGGAGGTCTTTAAGTGGAGACTGGAGGACCATTTATCACAGATGATGAATGGAAGACTTTTTACCTAATTACAGGTTGGACTAGATGATCTTTTAGGTTCCTTCAAATCCTGCAATTCTGTGATTCAAAAGCACATAAAACTAGTAATAAAAAGTGTGCAAAACTGAAAACTGAGAGACTTGGAATCCCATCTAACAAAGTATGTTAACCTTTGAGTAAAGCACTTAATTTCTTTGAACTTGGTTTCTTCATCTATAATAAGAGGGTCTGACTAGATAGCTAAGGCTCCTTTCACTTCTAGAATTACATTATCAAAATGTGAAATGTTATATAAAATAAAGATATATACTGTATCTCATATGTTAATGTGACAAAGATATATAATGATATGAAAATTTGAAGCAGAAGCTGCAGTGACACAAGTTCATTTCCTTTTCTCTTATTTTCTTTATTAAAAGTATAAGGCACGACTTACAACAACTGATGAAAAGAAGAGCAAGCAGAACTATATAAACAATGACTATAGCATGGCAATGTAAATAACAAAAAACTAAAAAAGAAATTAAATGTTGTATAAGCTTAGCTTTACTTCTTTTCAAAAATAGGTGTCTAGGGGCAGCTAGATGGTGCAGTAGATAGAGCACCATCCCTGAATTCAGGAGGACCTGAGTTCTAATCTGATCTCAAACACTTAACCCTGCCTATCTGTGTGACCTTGGGCAAGTCACTTAACCCCAAGTGCCTCCAAAAAAAAAAAGTAGCTATATAAGGGAGCTCTATAAACATTGTTACACTTGATTAGTGTGTTGGTTAATTTTTATCAACAACTTTTTTCCTCTTTATTTTTTATGATTTGTTATAGAGGATGGCTCTCTAGATTAGCAGGGATAAGAATATATATCTAGATAGAGATATGGACATAGACATAGAGATAGTAAAATAAAGTGATGTAAAAACAAAAGACATCAGTAACAAATTTTAACATCTTTTGAAACAGCAAAATATTAAAGAAATCCATCTAATTGACCGCCCATGTTCATCACATTTTGGTTAATAAATGTTTACTATTAATATCCCAAGCCACTCTTTCACATTTGGTTTTCATGGGAATCTGCCTGGGGGAAACTCTGCATGTATTTCTAGAAACATATGCTTATGTTCTCTTTGCTTCCTATGGTGTAGTAAAAGATAATGGGCTTTACTAGTAGATAGGTACTACACTCAAAAGATGACAGACCAATAAAAAGGTTGTGGCAACTTCTGCCTAATTGTTTTTTAAGACAAGTTTACAACAATTTACAGGGCTGATGTGGCTTATTCCAGAAATCCTTTCCACCCTTGTGAGTCCATAATTCAATTCAAACTCACAGCCTTAGTACTCAGGCACCCATCATCAATCATGGTTTTTTCTAATAGCGGTAGTATTTTGAAGCCTGCAACTCGGTACAAATCCAGATTCTCTTTTCCACCCCGTGCTTATTTAGGCACTTAACCAAACAGACCAAAGTTCAAATTTTGGATGTTAATCTGATTCATTGAGTCTGCTTTCTCCTGACACTTATAAATAGACTCAGGAGCAAAGATAAGGCATCAGGCAACATCTAGTCACTGGATGTTGTCTTTTTTCTTTTTCTTTTGGCACATGTCAACTACAAATGAGAATTTCAAAATGCCAAGCATTCTAACAACCATCCTAGTGTGGAACAGAAGAATGAATACACCTGCATTCCCATTTCCTATTGCAAGAACAAGGAAAGAGAGCTTTACTGCAGTTGGTATAGAAACGAAGTGCTCAGAGAAAACAAACACCTAAAGGCCAGTGGAAATTGGCTGATGAAATATTAAGCTAAGGAAACCCTTCTGGAATGAATGAGTGAGTGAATGAATGAATGAATACATTGATTATACTTATTATGTGCCAGGGAATGTGCTAAACAATGATGAGACAAATGTAAAAGAGTACCTGCCCTCAAGGACTTCGCATTATAGTGAACAAACAAACAAACAAACAAACAAACAGCACATATTGAGTAAAACTAACAAGAGAAATATATTTCAGGTTTGGGAAGTCAAAGTGTTGGAGAATGGAGTCAATAGGACAGTTAATTAACAAACCTTTCCAGAAGTAAGAGTGGTTGTGATTTGATTATTTTTTCTAGAGCAAGAGGTGGAAAAAAAAGAATGCATAGCATAGCATAAAACTTCAGTGTCTGTGTGCTTGAACACTGTGCCTGGTCATAAAGTCATTTAAGCATTTTAAAAATAATTTAAACACCAATCCATTAGTTCACCCTGTTTAATTTCTTGCCTCTCCCCTATAGTTCTTCACTCTCTCTGCCTGTCTCCTAAAATAACAGGCTTACTTCAAGATTCAGCTCATGTCCTATCTCTTACCCGAAGCTTTTCCTGATTGTCCCAGCTGTTAATGTTCTCTGAATCCTCCAAAAATCACATAGCTGTTCTTTTTTCACACTCTGTATGTCTTCAGTAAACTTCAAGTCACCAAAGGCTAGACCTAGTTTTGTTTTTTGGTTTGTATACTCAGTCCCCATACCTTGTATATAAGTATAAACTTGCTAAGTGCTTTTGGGATTAAGACTTTACTATGTAGTAAATAATATTAAAAGAAGGTTCCAGTTTAAGGACCCAATGTAGACACTAACTGGACCCAGAGCCTGAGTTCAAATCTAGTCTCAGACATTAACCAGCTGTGTGACTGAGCACATCACTTGACCACTGCCTGCCTTAGTTTTCTCATTTATAAAACAGGGATAACAACAACATGATAATATTTTAACTACTCTACAAACTTTAAAGCACTATATAAATGCCATATTATTTTGAAATTTTACTGATATTCCTCATTTTGTTTCACATCATTGTCTTTATTGAATAATTTCCCTACACCATCCTCAACACAAGCCTCTTCTTTCTGTAACACAAAAATACTATTAAGCAAAAAACAAAACCCCAAACTATCCATCTCTGAAAATGTGTGCCTCATTCCACATTTATAGTATAGTATCTTTCTGCTAGAAAGAAATGTCACTGTCAGAAATTTGATGATGAGATTTTGCAAATCCTTTTTTTCAAAAAGCAGGATGGGAGAATCTATCTCCTTAGAAATCTCATATTCCTATTTATACCCATCACTTTCATTATTATTTTCCACCAGCACCAGTTATGGAATGATTCTGAAGCACAATAATGAATTGACATGTTGAATAGTCCAAATTTCTGGACCTGTTAATATAGGTGTAAGGGACACATAAAGATTAACTATACCTCTAAAAGGGAAGGTCATGAATACAATCAAATGCAAGAAACTAAAGGAGGAACTAAGAATATGGAATAGGAAGTAAAAGTCAAGAAGGCTGTCATTTATCAGTGTGCCTTGTTATGTTGAATGAATTCAGAAGAGTCATATTTCATACTACCAAGCTGTCTCTATTGACTCCTAGAGATGCCCAGCAGGACCAAAAGAGTTTCTTGACAGGAGAGGTAGAAGGAATCTGGATAGGCAGAAAAATGTACTGCCTAAGAATGAAATTTTCTTTTCTCTTTGAGACAACACCCTTATGAAAATACCCCCATGATCTTGGTGAGATTGAGTCATGAATTTTCTCTTTTCCTGACAGCCAACAGCATTTCCAGCTCCTCTGGCTCCCTACTGGGTCCTCAGAGTAGAATGGACACCAAAGAAATAGTCTTCAACCTCCTTACCAAAATGCCACCATTATACCATTCCTGTACCCTGAGACCTCAACAAGACCTTTTCTCCAGAAGATGTGTGCCGAAGAGGTGTTTTCTTTTCCTTCTCTTATTTAAAGAAAAAACAAAGCCCACTGCCCTCCCCACATGTGAAATACCACTCAAACCTCTGCCAGATAATAATTTTTCAGTCACACAATGAACCCTGTGCAAAGTAAGGAGGAAAAGCTTGTGTTCCCCACCCAGTCCCACTAAGGAAGAGCTGCCTTTGGAGAAGCCCAGGTCAAAAGAGATCAAACTCACATACCCAGGAACTAAAGGAGGTGGGATATGTGTGAGGAGTGGGAGGGGAAGGCCGGGGCATGGGGGAGAGACAAGGGAAGGAGGAAGCAGAAAGTTTAAAGGTCAGAACAAATGTCAACCTAACACTAGTACTGTATGAACAGTGTGTAGCTTCACAGCTAGACAAATAAATGTTGGCAAGGAGGCAAGGTATCAGGAGGCTTTATTACCTATTTTCTTGGAATTACACACACACAGGAGCTGTGTTCTGCCACATAATCTGTGTAGCACAAGGTTCATTCCTTGGAGAAGGAAAAATTGCAGGACTTATTACTGAGAGACAATATTGAGATCTCATTTCATTCTTCTCCTGTTAAGACGGTGATTACTTGACACATAGTAGGTTCTTTAAAATGAATATTGATTTGACTTCACTTTAAAATTGGTTGGCACCAGGAAGGAACCAAATCTATGTTTTACAAAGAATGGAAAGAACCACATTTTACTTACTTTACCCTTGAGGATGCTGTAGAGGCATCATGGAGTCAGAAGATCTGGGCATGAATAGCAACTCTGCCAAGTGATTATCTAGCCTTAGTTTTCCATCTATAAAATGAAGGGTTTAAAGTAAAGGATGTCTTTTCTCTGCTCCTCAAATAGGGCACCACATCTTTGGCCTCCTTTCCTTCTTACTCACCATTTTCCCATGGCTGGAATGTACTTCCCTCTTACCTCCATTTCCTATAATCCATCATTTCCTTCAAAACATAGCTCAACAACCACCTTCTACATGAAGTTTTTTTTAATCATCCCAACTGTGAGGAGACCTCGTTTATTACATTGCATTTATTTATTCATTTTATATTTCTTCTGTATACACTGACATATGTACTTGCATTCCCCATTAGAATGTAAATTCCTAATATGGATTATTTTATTCTTTATATTTGTATCATTGTGCTTAGCACAGTGCCTGAGACATAGTAGACCCTTAATCAGTGATTCCTTAGTGATATATTCCACTCTATTCATTTGGCAGTGAAATCCAGTGTCTATTTAGTGAAGGGTCTCTGAGAGTTGGGGATGAAGGGGGAATCAGCTGGTAAAAAACTATTATTCTAAGGCTTATCACAATTCTAGGAATTGTTTCTGGAAGATGCTGTGGAAAAAACTCTAAATTTGGAGACCTAGACCTCAGACTTGACTCCCAACTCTGGTACTTTCTACTTATGTGACTGGAATATTTTAATATTTTAGCATCTCAGAACCTCAGTTTCCTCATCTATAAAATAACAGGGCAGACCAGATGATCTCTGAGATCTCTTCTAGTACCATATCTATTTTCCTTTATCCTAAAGGTCAGCTTTTGGCAAAATAAAGTTTTCAGTGTTCATGCTCCCAATCCCCATTTCTGTACCCTTTTCATGCATTTGTGATATTTCCCCTTTTCTCCTTTACTCAAACTTCAGGAGATCAGTTTATGCAAAACAAATTCTTAGCAAATTTTGTTCTTATAAAGATACAGCCAGGAATGGATATATATTGTTGTTTCTTCTCCCTGGGTGGGTTACATATTAAGTTTGATTTAAAAAAATGACTATTCTGTAAAATTAACTTCATGTATTGGATGGGAGAGCAGTTACTTTGTGTTACAAGGGGATAGGAGCTTTTGTCCATAAAATCATCTGTAGCTCTGCCTTAGGTGCTTTTATGAACTGTTTGGTTGCTTGAGTTTATAATGTTACATGTCACATGTAGCCTGAATACACATATAAGGAATGTTTGTCCTCTGTCCTCCAAGATAAGCCCTGTCACCCTGTAAGTATAGTTAGAGGAACCATCATGTCATCATTTGTGATCCTTTCCATAGAGAAGAAAGGTCCCATGGAAGAGGGGAGTAGAGTTTTCCTCTAGGTTTTCTCCCAGAGTGATACGGAGTAGGAATAAGATCTGAAATCTACTTGGTCTTCTGCCTCAAATAAATTAATTCCAGGTGTGGAAGGAGAAGAATATAACTAAAAGACTACTCCTTCCAGAAAAACATGACTTTGGACATAATTGATGAATCAGGTGGGTATCTTCTTTATTCTTAAGAAAATCACTACATAAAAGTACATTAGACAGAGCACATTTGAGAACTACTTTGTCCATTGTAAACATCAGATGCTTTCTTAGGTCCCACAGAAATCGGAAAGACAGTCTCTGAGGCACAGGACCTCACAATCTGATGTCCATCTGTGGCAGTGAAGGCCAGTGTCTTTTTGGTAAAGGGTCTCTGAGAGTTGGGTCATGAAGGGGGAATCAGCTGATAAAGAACTATTACCCACCATCCTCACCCCCTTCCTATCTGTGATTTTCCAATTTTTTATCAAAGGCATAACAAGGAGGTATGTCAAGGTTGTAACTAGGTTTTTGAGGCTGAATTCCAATTCTGTGCTCTCTTGAATTCTGAATATCGAGGCTTCTCTTCCAGATGAGCAGAAGAATGCCACTGGAGGATGTGGAGAGAAGCCAAAACAACTCTCATCGAATCCCAGTCCAAGTAATCTCATGCCTTCTCTGCTGAGATGCTGCCGACTCAGCTGAATGCACCAGGCTAGCAATTTTAAAAGCCACATTGGCTTTCTCCTTCCCTGGCTAAATCACCTTTTCTCTTACCTAGGATTCTGCAAAAGGGAAAGGCAAGAAGCAGGTGGATTACACTTCCCTGTGGCTTTGCCCAACTCTTTCCACGGGCACTTTCTAGAGATCAAAAGATTATGCAAGGTTTGTTTCCCCACTCCCATCACTCCCCTGTGGGTATGGAAAATGAGGAAGAGCAGGGCAAGAAGGATTTGGGGACTCATCCCAAAGGGTTTCTATGGGATTTTCAAGAGCAACCAATCATGATTGTCAAAGTAATTGAAGGGTATTTTTGAAACACATCAATGTATTTGAATAGGGTTTGCTACATTTCAGAAAGGGCAGTTTCTGTGTACAAGTCATTGTTTGATGGGGTTAAGCAATGATCACAATAAATCCATTAATGGCAAAGTTAAACTAAGAAAAAGAACAAAACACCCTGTAATCACTGAAAATAATCAGTAAATATGAACTAAATCTTTAGCTAGTCTCAACAGATCCCTAATGGGGTAATTGGTAATGTAACCATAGTAACCTACAACCCAAGACCACTAAGCTGGAGAACAAGTTGGTGAGAAATTAACTGTGTTTTCATAATTTTCAAAGTATTTTTTTTCTCATCAAAAATGAGAGAGAGAGAGAGACTGAGGGAGAGGAGAATAAATGGAAGGAAAAAAAGATAAAAAAGACAGATGAGGAGAGAGAGATAAAAAGAAGGTAGTAGGGAAACTAAATTGGAAGTTCAGTAGAAAATAAGCTACCTGAGGGCAGAGGCAGTTTTATTGTGGGTTTTTTTGTTTGTTTTTAATCAATCTAGCTATAGTCAACACAAAATGGGAATTTAAATAATATTTTGTTGTTTTCATCTAGGGAGAAAGGGAAAAGGAAAAATGGAGTATACATTTTAATATACTTGTTACAATCCACCTGGATATGAATCCTGTCTCAAATACTTATTAGTTGAGTAATCCATCACTTAGCTTCTCTCAGTCTTAGTGTTTTTGTCTATAAAACAGGAATAACAATAATAGTACCCACAATAAGGCCCTGTGGGAAGCAAAAAAAAAAAAAAAAATAAGTGCTCTGCAAACTTTGAATGGCTATGTAAATGGCATCTATTGGTATAGAAACAGAATCCAGGAATTTGATCCCAGTTCTTAAAATTTTTTTTTACAAAATACCTAACGAATGAAACTCAATTTCTCTAACCAAAAAAGCTGGATAGTTGATCCCAAACTGATCCATGGTCTATACAGATTACAAATCTGATTCTATTAGATGCATTAAAATATGGGTAAGGCAGCAAAACTTCCTTGGCATCAACTTTGAAAATTAATTTTGCCCCATCCTCCAAAACGTGTTTATTTCCTTTGGTTATTCATCATGGCTATGTCGTCTTTAAATTTAATAAGCTTTTTTTTAATGTTTTAGGGGTTATAAAAAGACAAATATACTAGCATGTTATAGGTGGTTATAAATTACTACAATCACTTTGGAAAACAATTTGGAATTATGCAAATAAAGTAGCTAAATGCTGATATCTTAGGCATATGCCAGTTGGTAGTCACTGACCAAAAAAAAAAAAGTTTCCATACAGAGCAAAATATTCATAGAAGCACTTTTTATAGGAGCAAAGGAGTTGGAAACAAATTAAGGAATAGTGTAGTACAGAAAAAAAGAAAAAATAAAACAAACAAACAAAAACCAAGATGATGACTAAAGAGAAATAGAGAAAGCCTTATATGAACTGATGCAAAGTGAAGTAAGTAGACTCCCAAAAAAGAGATATGAACAATACAATTTATATGTGAAAGAACAGAAATGACAAAATGATAAAAATGAATGTTATAAAACTACAAATAAGACCCAAATAAGAAATGTGAGAAGATACTTCCCTTCCCTGTTTTGCAAAGAGAGGAGAATATGTGTGGATTATCACATAGAATATCAATTTTTTTTAGACATATTAGCTTTGTGGTTTTTTTCCACTTTATTCCTTTCTTTTAAAAAATATCTTTGTTTTTTAAAAGATAGCCCTCTGGAAAAGAAAGAAATACAGAGAGAAACTTAAATAGAAAAACAAAACAAAAAAAAAACAAAATGTATTTTTAAATATTAACAAAGGAGTAAGGAGAGGAAAGAAATTGTTAACATATATTATATTCTAGGCACTGGGCTAAGGGCTTTACAAATATTCTCTCATTTTATCCTCACAACAACCCTGGAAGGTAAGTACTGTTAATTGTTTCCATGAAGAAATTGAAGCAAGCAGAAGTTAAATGACTAGTTCAGATTCAAAAGGCAACAAGTGTCTGAGGCTGTATTTGAAGTGTCTAGGGCTGGGGGTTTTATGCATTATACCAAATGTCTGTTAAAAAAATGTTTACTATGTTTCATGTACCATGCAAAGCACTGAGGAGACAAACAGAAAAAAAGAAGGCAGTCCCTACTGTCCGAGAGCTTATCCTGTAATAAAGAAAACAAAACAAAAGAAGAGACCCCTTTGAAACAAAAAGGCCTAGTGGTGCTTAGTAGCCATCAACTGAGGCAGATGGCAAGGGCCAGGCCTTAGAATTTATTTGCAGGTTAGATTTTGATGTCAACAGAGTAAATAATGAAAGGAAAAAATAAGGCCTGCTAAGCACTTCATATATACTTTTTGCTAATCCTAGGGAAGTTAGTGACCATGAGGGAAAACTTAAGGACCTTAATTTTATTTGAGCTACAAATTGGTATGTATGTGCTGGAATAAGATGGCAGAGACCTAGCAGGAGAAGCTAGGTGGTACAGGACCCAATCTGGAGTCAGGAACACCCCTTTTGTGGACTTAAATCTGGTTCCAGACACTTAACTGTATAATTCTGGGGAAGTCACTTCACCCTGGTTAGCTCAGTTTTCTCATCTGTAAAATGAATTGGAGAAGGAAATGCAAACAATTTTATTTTGGCAAGAAAACCCCAAATGGGATCAGAGTCAGATATGAGTGAAAAAAAAAAGATTCAGCAACAATAAAAGTGGAGGTCTCCCCATTCTCTGCTCCTGAAAGGCCCTCCAGTAAATCCACTGACCACAATCACTCAGCTAATAAGTATCTCAGGAAAGATTTTAATCCAAATCAACTAACAAAAGGCCAATACCCTTTTTTTCCAATATGATGAAGTATTTCAGAAGCATGTACTTCTCAACTAGAATCAGAACCCTAAGTTTTTAGTCTTGTGATCAGAGGTGTTCATCAGCTAGCTAAGTATTCTTAAATCACTATTGCTACTTCATGTAATTTGTTTCCTTTGAAGGACCTCAAATTCTCAGGCTACTTTATTAATTCAGAGTAGAGAATACATCAGATACTATAGATCTCCACAAGGGGAAGGAAATAAACAAACTCTAGCCTTTCAGCAATGGACTATGTTTCACAGGTATTTATTTTTTATGTGGATGTATGTTGCTTTCCCTCCTACCACCAACGATGTAACCAGAGATGCGGCCCAACTCTTCCTAATGGCTATTACTTCTTAATAAAGAGCAGCACTTGGGAGAAGGGATGAGGTTACTGTCAGAGAGGACATGATTAATAATGGTTAATCTGATCTTCACCAACTTAAGCTAGATCCACTATTCACTAAATAATTACTCTGTAGGCTGGCATCCTGGCTGCCAAAGGTCCCCGGTGATAATTGTTTGTCTGATGAGAAAACCAAACAAAATAAGAACCTATATAAAGGGAGAAGATATATAAAAGAAGTAACTTTTACCTAAAAAAGTTCATATGCAATTCATCTAATTTTAAAAAATGGTACAGAGATCAGAAATTGGAGTAAGGATAAATCTATGTTGGTCTCATGCAAACCATAAAAGACATATATGTTCACACACTCCTATGTACAGTGAAATAATAAAGGGCCTCTTTTCCTTTCAAAAGACAAAAAGAGATGAAAACAGTCCTACTCACTGACAGAAGTCTTGTCAATTTTAGTTTATGCTATCTTTGAAGTATTTATCTGTGATTTGAAAGTTTGGGCCCCTTTAAAGGAAGAAAATCAAATAATAACATAACAGCATTCAAAACAATACTTTGTGAATCAATGCAGCTTAAAGGATGCCATTATGGAAATATTTCATTATCAGATGTTCACAACAGGCATATTAAACCGATTGGACTGATTACTGGGGCTGAAAACAGTTGAACAATGTGTTTAAGGTCTTAGAACATATCTGGGCCAGAGCTAGGCCTGGAAACCAGTGTCCAGGGGTTCAGATCTTAAGTATTTTCCATTATACAATGTTGCCTCCTGAATGTGATTTCTGACCTTTCTAAAAAAGAACATCAAAAGTCAGTCTTAAGCCAAGACCTACTAGCCCCAGCCCCTCTCTGACATGGGGATCAAGGGTAATATCTAGCAATGTTTGATGGCCTTAAAAGCAAGTAATTTTCAAAATATTACCATAACATACTCAAAGTATCATTTTCAAATTAAATAGTTCAAGAAGATGGCAGAATAAAGGTCCTCCAGTTTTGGATTGCCACTTGTATAAGGATAGATTTTGCTTCCTTAGAACTTCCTAAATGACCCAAATCAGTCTTTTATGTCAAGAAAAACAGTATTTATTACTCCATACTAGTTTCTGACAGCGAATCCTTTTGCCATGTATCTTGAATTGCTACCATGTAAATAAATGAGTTTCTTCATCCCCAGTTTAAACAAGATTACCCTGAAGCACCAGGCTAGGCAAAAAAGTACATGCTTCTGAAATACTTCATCATTTTGATCATATCACTTCCCTGATTGTAAACATTCAGTTGCTCCCTACTGACTGACCAGGAAAGTCCACACAGTTCTACGGAAAGAACACTACCTCTGGAATCTTGGGTTCCAATTCCTAATCTTCCCTCTGATACTTAGGACCTACATGACTAGCATTCCCTCAACTGTAATATAAGGGGGTTGGACTAAGGGATCTTTGAAGTTCCTTGTAGCTCTAGATGATGATCTTTACTCTGGCATTTAAATCCCTTCATAATCTGCCACCAAGTTATATTTCAGACATCATATATTATTTGAAGACTTTGCTCTAATCAAGCTAGTCTGGTTATCATTCTGAAAGACATATCTTGCAGTTTCACATTATTAGCCCTTTGTTCCTGCCAGCCCTACTATTTCACTTAGTCCCATACCTTTACACAACTATGTCCTGAAATTCTGTCTGCCTTGTAAAGCCCTGGTCAAATGTCACTTCCTTGGAACTCCTCTAATACTAAATCATTATTTAAGTTATTCATAAGACATTTATCAAATGCTGTATTGCACTTATTTGTATACATTCTATCTTCACTAATGGACTGATAGATCCTGAAAAAAGAGACAATTCACACTATTAAAGGACTTGATGAATGAGTAAGTGAACCAAAAAAATAGCATGGTCTACTCAGAACCTTTTAGCAAGATCAGGACCTTAATAGGAATATTCTGATGCCTGGACTTTTTCTTGAGCCATTAAGTATTCTTATCCTTCTTCTTTCCCTAAGCCTTTTCTGTCAGAGCCAGCAAGGCATAAGTAATGATATGGCTGGAAAACATTTACAACCATCTTGATATCCTGATAGAAATATCTATCTTGAAATAAAATTATGGTCAAATCTATTAATTATGAAACAAACAAATGAGTCACACAATATTAGCCTACTGGGATGCCTTTGATTTGGATCAGATATTGTGAATCTGACATTTTGAAGAAGGGCACTAGAGAGTGTAAGTATGTAAGAAATCAGTAAAAAGAAAATCCCAGATTGGGCATTTCACTTTAAAGCTAATGAAATCAGCAGGGTTTCAAATTAGGTCACTTCAACTAGGTGAAAATTTGGCTTTTAATGGCAACTGACAGTTTGAAAGACTGGATTATATCAGAAGAAGCAGTCCTTCCTAAGTCTGAAAAAGAATATAAAGGCTGGGCTTAGTTTCCACATGTGTATTTATATATATTATACTCCATGAAGCCAGCCTTCATGGAATAACTTCCTCTCTGAACACACCAAATATCTTCTAATATTGCCCCAAACCCCAACTTATTTTTCTAATATAAGATCATCCAACTTCCATCATTCATAAAACCACAGAACCACAGTCTTAGCTGGAAAACAGCTCAGAGATCATGTAGTATAACTCTTACCTGAAGCAGGAATCCTCTCCGGAATGACCCATAGAAGTAAACATACAGTTTCCATTGACAGACCACCACAGATAGAGAACTCATGACCTCTAAGATCAGCCTATTCCACTTTGCATAGTTCTAATTGTTAAAAGGTTTTTTTCCCATAAATGAGGCTAAATCCGCCCTCTATAACTTATACCAGCTGTTCCTAGTTCTGACTTCATGGGTTAAATAAAAGAATATTAATCCTTCCTGCATAAGACAAGCCTTCAAATATTTCATGATAACTATCATGCCCCCCCCCATCTTCTTTTCCCTTTTATGAATCTTTGGCTCCAAATCAAACTGGTCTACTTACAATTACCACAAATGTTTTACTTTCTAATCACTCCAGATTTGTTTCCTTTTATTAAGTCTTCACATACTTTTTCTCTTCCAAAGTCTAATTCAAAAGCTATTGCCTCAATGAAGTTCAATTATGTCTAGCTAGGATTTGGTAAATGTTCTTCAAATTAATGATCACCACTTACTCTATCAATCACTTCTGAACTTAGAAACAATGATAAGGCTAAAATGGAAGTATCTGGAAAGGCCACCTTATAAAGGAGGGACAGAATTTCAGAAATGGGGGTTAACTTCCTAAGGCATAGGGCTCAAGCCCTTTTCATCTTCAGATCCCATAAAACACCTTTCATATATGAATTCAATGAATATATGAATAAAGTGGATGAACAATAAATTTTACTAGTGATAGTAGAAGAATTTGCATGTCTAATTGTACTCTATTATGACAAAGGCTATCAACTGTCTCAAAGATTAAGAGTTCATAGACTCACTGTATATCTGAGCTGGAAGGAAACTTGAGAGATCATCCTCTCCCACTAAGAAAATGTAGGTCCAAAAATATTGAATGATTTGCCCAAGATTAGAAGAGGTAAAGTATGATTTAGGCTATTTACATCAAAAAGGACAATATCTCATTGTTTTACTTCCTATATTTTCTTTTTTTCACATGTAAATGAAAAAAAAACTTTTATTGTGGATTTAAATATGTTCTTACTGGAACTGAAACCCCACAGTGCTAACCTGGTAGAAAGGAACTGAGAGGTGAAACTAACTTTAAATAGGAATGAAACTGATTAAACTTTAGTCACTGGTTGAAAAAAAAGAAATGAAGAAAACAAAAACAAACCACCTTATTATGAAAA
>JAJPUD010002424.1:238995-256885 GCA_023553655.1 Myrmecobius fasciatus
TGTGTGTGTGTGTGTGTGTGTGTGTGTGTGTGTGTGTGTGTGTGTGTAGGTTTGGTATATCAGCCTCATTGCAGCATTTCAAATAAATAAGAGACTCAATTTAAGCCGCCAATGCTGCTTATCAGAATTTGCTTTTAACATGTGGGCCCACAGGTCCAAGAATACCAAACCGCTTAGCGTGGAAGGTAAATTAGATCTGGACACAATTCACTTCACCTCAACAGTTCCTGTGAAAGCAGACACATATTTGCAGACAAACGTCCTGCATGCCCACATCCACAGACACCTAGGCACCCACTCCCAGAGTCCATACTCCATCTTCTCACAGGGCTACCATGATCTTTACAATGAATTTTTTCAGGGACACTGCTGAGCAATGTTAGACTAGAAACACATCAAATGAAGAAAGCCTTTCCAAAAAGCATTTGTATTTCTTGTGACTTGGCCGGAACTGTGGACAATTCATATTTTTCTTTTTTTAAATGGTGCCAGCCCTTTCCCCTCCACCATTTTGCAGAAGCAGAAGCATTCCTGGATGTAGAATATTGAATACTTTTTTCAGATATTTTTCAATATATTGATTGTTTTTTCTAGATTTTTTATTCTCTTTATTTTTCTTTTTTTTTAAAAAAACTTGTTAGATGGAAAGAATGGAGAATTTGGGTGATGTAAAATGAAAAAATTATCAATGAACATTTATTTTTAAAACAGGTGTCAACATAATGGCAGGGTCATTGTAATTGTCAGGGACTATTCTAATTATCTCCTTCTTCCTTCCTCCTAAAAAATAAACACGAGTTGCACTTTGGATCCTCTACCCCAGCTTGGACTATTCCTGCTTCCTGTAAACATATGCACATTAGCACACAGAAACCTCACACCCTCCTCCCACTCAACTCAGACAGATGTACATGTTTGAGAGTTTTTGACTGATGCCAAAAGTTCCTCTTCTCCTTCAAAGGTCCGAGGAACCCTTCCTCCTCAGGTTCTAAATGTCTCAGTTTTGGTGGAAAATGCTCAGTGAGGATGCAGGATTCTCCCCACTTTTCCTTCAAAGCCATCCCTCCAGATTTAAAAAAAAAAACATTCTTAGCTTGTGGACCACACAAAAAAAACAGGCAGCAATTTAGATATCTGGCTAAAGGATCAGCTTTTGTCAACCCCTAAATGAGATATTTGGAGTACCAACTATACTTAAGGTTAAAAGCAATCAAATGTGTTGGAATATTCACCTGATAATTAGACAAAGCTCTCAGAGGGAACAGAACCTCAAGAGGCTTTGCTGGGAAGATTGATGCATATGAAGTCAGCAAAATGGTCAAAAAAAACCTTAAAGAAAATCAACTCCAACATCCTCATTTTACAGAAAAGGAAACTGAGGCTTAGAGAGATAGAATCAGTGTCCTAGTATTGCACAGCTAACTAATCTATGATTTGCAAACCAGCACTCTTTGCAGACAAAGCACCATACTCCTAAGAAGCCACCAAGAGCATTTCTGTTCTCAGTATTTTTCTGGGACCTTTTTATATTCCCACAGGTAGAAGAGCAGGGTGACTTAGGTCCATATATTGTTGTTAGCCCTTAAGCTACAGAAGAAGAGCCTCTTCTCCCTTTCAATTTATAGGTTCATAGACTCAAGAACAGGAACTATTACACCCTATAGTCTCTTGCCCATGAAATCATTTACAGCTTTGTGTCACGGCCAGCTAATTAATTGTGGGGGGGGAATGGTATGTGTCAGAGAAATTAGAAGTAATTCTTTCAGAGGGTCTGCTCCTCTTTCTTCCATGACCTATTTTCTTTTGAATCTTGGTTCTTTCTACTGTATGTCACAATTGTTATTATACGCCCAAATATGGGCATCTATTTTCTCTTCTGTAAAATGATAGACATATCTGAATGCTCTCTATGGTCTCTTCCAATTGTAAATCTTATGATTGAGTGGTGTTATCAGTAATGACAGAATAAAAAGACCTCTAACTCATTGGATGATCTTTGGAAAATTTATAGGAAAATACCAACAAGAATTACTCATGATGACAAGGAATAGAGAGGAAGTGATCTACTTCTGGTTGGAGGGACTTACTCCAAAGATATCATGGTTCTACCAAAGTACTGGACTCCCGCGGTTTGCCCTGGAATCCTGGCTTCGATTACTACAGAGAGAGCCCTTATCAGATTCAATGGATTTCAGAAACAGAAGGGGTCATCAATTCTAAGCCATACTTGAAGAGGAATCCCATTCTCCAACGTTTCCAATAATTATCCAAGCCTTCACTTAAAGACATCTAATAAAGGAGGAAGCATTCTGTTAGCCCCCTCCTTCCCCCCCAGTCCAACCAAGGAAGAATCATGTCTATCAACTCTCCCCACCCCACCAAGGCAGTTCAGTTAGCTCTCATTTAGTAAGGTTTTCTTGTCATCAAGCCCAGATGGACATCTATGACTTACCCTAAAATGCTTCCTAATCTAAACTCTGTAAATCAAAGAATTAGCTAAACGGGACCTGAGAGATCTTTTGGGCCAACCTACTAAATTTTACAATTGAGGGGACAGGTGTAGAGCTGTGCAATGATTTGCTCAAGCTCACACATCGTTAGTGGTACTATATGTCTGGTTCAGTCGTCTCTCAGTGCTCTAGACCATGGCTTCTGAAACTTTTTTCCACTCGGGACCCCTTTTTGTGTCTAGCCTCAAGTATATAGGGATACAAAATCAAACATTTACTGATAATGAATCATAACTTTGAGACTCCCACATTCAATTATGAGACTTCACATGGGGTAGTGAACCACAGTTTAAGAAGCTGTACTCTAAACTAGTCTTTAAGGCTCATTCTCTCTCTGTGTCTCTCTTCACACATATATATTATAGGTAGCATACATATACACACAAATATACATATATGTGTATATATACTATATATGATACATATATGTATATACACATACAGATACACATGGTTTTGTGGGTATATGCACATATATACATTTATATGTATTCTTTATTCTGAAAAAAGAACTATATATTATGTGTGTATATATTATGCACATATACATCCATACAAAATATATACACACACATTACAAGGAATAAAAGCCTGATTTAAGGTGAGAAAAGGGGGGGAGGTTAGGATATTTGGGTACAGTAGACCCAAACAAGACAAGGAGAAGGAAGAAGAGGAGGAGGCAAGAGCAGCAGCAGCAGCAGCAGCAGCATAACAGACAGCTGGTGTTTGGGTGGTAGTAAATCACCCTGAAATGAGCCTCTTCCGTGGACTCAATGAGGCCTAAACAACAAAGGGAGGCCCAGCTTGCAGCCGGACAGCCCGCTAGCCAGCCACAGACACACATAACAGCTTCATTCAGGAGCCCCAAGTCAATACAAAAGCTTCGAAATCAATCCGACATCCCGCCACCCCAGACAATGCCCCAAATCTTCTCAGAATCGAAGTCTCAAACGAGGGGACAGCATTCAGGAGAGATCAAACTGCCGGCCTGACATTGAAAGGGAGGCCAGAAAGAAAAAAGGGGGGGAGGGGAGGGAGGAAAAAGAATGTCCCTGTTTATTAACAGCAGTGGCTGTGCTCCGGCTCACTTATCGTTGCTACATTCATTAAAAGGTTGTATTTTGCCGGTTTTCAAGCAAATTACAAACCAGCGTGCAAATGTTTATGTGTGTCAGTGTCTCTAGCAGGGCTCATCTTCCTACTACTTAGCATGGCTGTCTTATTCAGAAATGGCCCGTGTGAACCTCCCAAAGGGAGCTTTCCCACTGGATCATCAGTCGCTGTACAGTACAGTCCTTACCCAAACACAAGCACACACATGCAAATTCCACCGACAGCTTAGGGTGTCGAGTCAAACCCTTTCTGCCTGTGTCTCTCACACAGTACAGATGGGGGCACTTTTCCCAAGCTGGGCCCTCAGGGTAATTATCGGCACCATTCTGAACTGCTTAATCCTGTTATCAGCTGCAGACTCAGTTGCCTGGTTCCGGCAAAAAGCCTGTGGGAGCTTTATTGAGGGCTGTGTGAGGGGGTAAGGAAGCAACAGAAAAGAAGATGGAGATTTCATGTTCTCTCCCATCCTTTCCTGGGGTTATTGTTACAGATTCCCTGTCCCTTTTCCCGGGGGGGGGGCGAGAGAATTCTTGGGCCATTGACCCCAACCCACACCCTAGGAAGCCCGTCACCAATAGCAGACTATCACCTGCCCAGGACGGTGGGCCAGCTGCTAAGGCAGGGATGCCAAGCTCTAGCCCCTTAAAGAATAGAATGAATCTGGCCCCGGTTTTCCTGCGGGGCAAGCTCAGAGAAAACTGACAAGCCACAGGTCAGGATGAACATGGTTGCCAGGGCTTCCTGAAAAGTCCTGGATAACACAGCCCTAAAATTCTTGGCAGCTCCCACCATGGTTAAGTAACCTTCCATTGAAGCCACAGGGCTTGTGGCACAGGCCCAGACATCCACAGCCAGTGTCTCTCTCCTCCGTGATCCTAATCCTGTATAGCCATTTCTTAAAGAAAAAGAAATTGAAACAAGGAGATATTAAACAAGAACTGAAAAAAATAAACAAGATTGGGGTAGGGAGTGGAATCTAGAATTTGACAGAGAAGTATTAAGCTGATAATCGTAATAACCACATTGACACAGTGCTTTAAAGTTTGCATCCTGATCTCATTCGAGATTAACAACCTCAAAAATGAGTCGCTACAAGTATTATTACTCCCATTTTAGAAATAAGGAAACTGAGGTCTGTTGCAATTAAGCAACTTGTCCACTAGTTAATAAGCATCAAAGAAAGAATTTGAAACCAAGTCTTTCTGACTCCAACATTCTATCATTTCTGCCACAGTGCCCCTAAAAGATGGTGGAGATCTCGATCCAACTGCATAGCCAATCAATTTTGCAGAACCCCAGATTTTACCTGTTCTTTGATTTGTAAAGTGTAGGCAGGGAGGAATATATTTCCCCAGTTAAAAAGGAAAAAAAAACATACATACAATTCCTCTCCTCCCTGTTTTGATTGTGGGTACCACCATCACTAATTTTTGAATTGCAAGCTCAAGACTGGCCAAGAGCATAACCAAAAACATAATCTTAGAATAAATTAATACTCGACTCTCATTCGTATCTGTCTTTTCATGACCTCATTTAGGGCTGAATTGGCAAAGATACTGGAATGGCTTTACCATTTCCTTCTCCACCTCATTTTACAGATGAGGAAACTGAGACAAATAGGGCTAAATGACTTGTCCAGTGTCACACAGCTAGTAAGTGTCTAAGGCTACATTTGAACTCAGGAAGATGAGTGTTTTGACTGGAGGCCTGGTACTGTATCAATTGTGTGACGTAGTTGTCTGATTAAATTAAAAGAGGCATATATCCAGAATAAGGAACATGATATTCCCACCATAGTCTACTGCTGTAGATCTGCCTTCGCTAGTGTAATATTTTAGGAAGGACACTGATAAATTCAACTATGTTCACAGAAAGGGTAAACATGATGGGTAGAGGACTTAAAACCATGTCATTTAGCTATCTATTATCTATCGATAGATATAGATATAGGTGATATAGATATAGATCAATTGAAGAAATTGGGAATGTTTATCCTGAAGAAGCAAAGATTTAGGGGAGACAATAGCTACTTTAAAGTATATAAGTGCTATTATATGGTAGAGGGATTAGATTTATCACAATTGACCCCAGAAGGACCTTTAGGAATAGTGGACTGGAGGTGGCAGAAAAGCATATTAAAATTACATAGTCTCCCTAACAATTCATGTTGCCAAACAATAAAACGTTGCCTTAGGACAAGAGCAAGTTCTACAATCACTCCAAGAATTCAGGGAAATGATAGAATCACCTTGCCAGTTATGTTAGAAATTGAAAGTTTCCTTGGACTAACACAGTACACACAGTAGAGCTCAACTAAAGATAGATAATTTGTTGTTTGACTGACACAACCCAGAATATAACATATATCAAAAATTGCTATAGGGCACATCCATTTTGGGACAAAAAATTAAAGATCCCAAAGTGGCATAGGCTTATAGATGAACGAACAGCTAAATCTTAGATAATTCTAGGATCTCCAAGCAAAAAGTCACATGCACAAAAATCAGTTTCACAATATCCCCAAGCAATAACCATTCATCGTCCACTAGGGCAAGGAACCCTCAAAAATACTTCTGTTATTCATTAAGATGAGTTCATTTATCTCTTTAGAGAATTCTATTTTCATTTCTCTCAGTTCAAGCCATATGATATAATGAAAAAATATATTTATAAAAATACCCATTATGTGCATAATACAAAGAAAGGAGTCAACCAACAATACTTATTGGCTATCTAGCTGCCAGACAAATCTACTCTAAACAAAGTCTGCTAAAACAGCAACATTTTACCCTCATTAATAAGTTTGGCAAAGAGATAGGAACTCAGACCCCTGAGCACAAAAGGAATAAATAATCTTAAAATGTTCCTTTTCTACCTGGCCACATTGACTGCAACAACTAACATTCAGATGGTCATTTGTCAGTCCTATAGGACCAATGTCAAGAACTGATGGCAAGGTCACAGAGAGTCTACTATCTTGGTTTGAATTGGGATTAAATATAAAGCAGAAAACATTGCTTACATTTTCAGGATATTAGTTAAATATACTTTTGTGCTATGGGGACAGCAGTGATACCTAGGGGGAAAAGAAAATACAGTAGAAGGAGAAGAGTGGGATGCACTTAGTTTTTATTTGTTTGTTTATTTAATATCTGAAAATTTAGATAGATGAAGGGTCTTAAAGATCAACTACAGCTTCACATGGTAGAAAAAAGAGAGGGTAATAATCCAATGTCGCCAAAACTAGTAAGGGACATAGGTGGGAGCTTAATACCATTTCTTAATCTACCAAAGCATTCCTCTTCTCACTCACTGCACCATGCTACTTGGGGACAAAGGATTTTTAACTAACACTAATGACTAATTAGATTATGCCATTTTTCTAGGTTTAAAAGAGAAAATCAAAATATGCTCAGATTTTTATTTTAAGCCTTTATTGAAAAACATTTATCTTTCTTTTTTATTTTCTGGACCTTTGCCTTTCTCTTCTCTCTTATGTATATCCCCTCTTCCTCATGATAATAGCTGACATTTATATAACACATGAAGATTTACAAATGCTTTTCATACATTTTCTTATTTGATCCTCACAACAATCTTGTGATATAGATACTAGAGGTGTCATCACCTGTGTATAGATATGGAAATTGCATCTCTGAGAGATGAGAAGACTTGCTCTGGGTCAGAAAGCTAGTGAACACAGAGCACAAAATTTTAATCCAGGTTTTGCTAACTCTGAGTCTCTCATCTTAAACAACTAACTCTTAGAATACCAACTCCATCTAAGGCTCAATCAAGATTCCATTTTCTTCAGGAAAGAAAGTACTCTTCTTTCTCCTCCTCCTTCACCTTCTCATTCTCTAGCTTTCTATTTCCATCTCTCTGTGTGTGTGTGTCTGTCTGTTTCCATCTCTCTGTCTCTCTCTGGTTGTCTGTCTCTCTTTGCCTCTGTCTCTGCATCTCTCTTTCTCTTCCCCCTTCCTCCATTCCTCTATCCCTCCTTTTCTTCTTCCTTCCCTCTCTGTCTCTGTCTCTGTCTCTCACTGTCTTTCTCTCTCTCTCTGCCTCTGCTTCTCTCTCTGACTCTGTCTCTGCCTCTGTCTCTCTGTGTCTCTGTCTGCCTCTATCTCTCTCTGTCTCTGTCTCTGTCTTTCTCATACACACACACACATACACACCCACACACCCACACAAACACACACAGCTATCACTGCTGTTCTCTCCCTCTTCAAATATTCTTATATTTAATTTCCTGTGTACATGTTGTATCTCATAGCAGAAAGTAAGATGCTTAGGGACAGGGACTACATCATGTTTGTATTCCTAGCACCTCAGACAGCACCAGACACAAAGCAGGAACTTAATAAAAATTTGTGGAACTGAAACAAATGTGCATGAGCATCTCAAAGCAAACATACTCTATGGAAACATCAAATGCCAGATCCCCATCAGCTGTCTTCACAGAGGGCAGAAGTGAATCAAACTAGGAAGGCATCCTGAGTTCAAGAAAATGGAAGAAGTAGGCAAAGGTGTAAAAATAGAAACCAAAAAATGGAGCCTTTCTCCTTTTACCTCTAACACTGCTCATTTTTAGGAGTGTTCTATCTTTATTCTCCTGAAATAGCTAATGATACGTCTTCCTGAAAATAATGGGAAGACAAGGTATTTTGAAAGTAACAAGGCCAAAATTTGCTGCTCCCACTCCCACCACCAATCTCCAATCAACAACTCAGAACTAAGCCCCTCCACAATATCTAGTGCAGGTGGGAGGTGAAGACTGAGGAAAAAAAAGAATGGCACCGAAACTTTCTCATTTAGATCTACTTCCCACCCAAGGGATTCTGCTGGATAACAAGAGTAGCTGATTTCCCCCAAGGAAAGGTCAGTTGTTTGTCTCTTGTCTCTCTCCCTCCCTTCCGCCCCCCTCCATCCCTCTTCCCCTCTCCATTTTCTGCTTTTGTAGCTCACCTCCTCCAACCCACTTCCCAACAGGAGCTGAAATTAAACAAGCTCCCATATGCCATGCCTCACTTGTTGTCTGTTCCCCTTGCTACCATCTGGCCTATTTGCTCAGCCAGAGAGAGAGAGAGACAGAGAGAGAGAGAGAGAGAGAGAGAGAGAGAGAGAGAGAGAGAGAGAGAGAGACAGAGAGAGACAGAGAGAGACAGAGAGAGAGACACAGAGAGAGACACAGAGAGACAGAGCGAGAGACAGAGAGACAGACAGAGACAGGGAGAGACAGAGAGAGACACAGAGAGACAGAGACAGAGAGAGACAGAGGGACAGAGAGATAGATACAGAGAGAGACAGAGAGACAGAGACACAAAGACACACACACACAGAGAAAGAGAGAGAGAGAGAGAGAGAGAGAGAGAGAGAGAGAATGAAAAAGAATGGAGAGCTACAAGCTCTGACAATCTATGATGTGTAATTTATGACCTTTTCACTCACCATCACACACACACACCCCAATCCACCAAGCATTCAACTATTAGGTTCCACAATTCCTGTAAATGAATCATGGTACCAGAATGTGTGGAGAAAAAGGGGTGCTGAAGGGGAAAGAAGATGCGGATGTCTCCTGACAGAGAGAGACAGAGACAGACAGAGACAAAGATAGAGACAGAGAGAGAGAGAGAGAAAGGCAGAAAGAGTGAGAGAGACAGAGAGAGAGAAAGGCAGAGACAGATACACAGAGACAGAGACACACAGAGAAAGAGAAAGGCAGAGAGGGAGAGAGAGACATAGAGAGAGACACAGAGAGAGAGAGAGAATGAAAAAGAAGGGAGAGCTAGACACAATGAGGCAGGGGGTGATGATGCTGTCTCTCCCATCTGCTCCTTGGCCAGAGTCCCGGATAGAGCAGTAATGGAGAGCAACAGAACCAATGATAATTAACCCAAACACAGACCTGTTTATTTAACCTGTTCAGATAGATCGCCTTGGAGGCTACTCTCTAGCAAAGAAAACCTGGGACATGTTTGAGGAGCAATTAGGAGAGGCAACAGGAGAGGAGAAAGGAGCTACCATTTCCAAGCAATTAAGAAAGAACAGGGAATAAATTACTATATTGGGGTGGGGGGCAAGGAAGGAAGGAAATTCTCATTTCCTGAAGAGTAGGGAGGGATTAAAACCTATTAAAAATTTCTGAAAAATGAAAAATCCTCATCCTCCTCTTCCTCATTTGTGTTCCTCCAAGCTTCTAGGCACAAAGTGCTTTCTGCACTGATAGTTTCCCAAAACATAATTAATCAGCTATCCTTGTCATCCAATATCTTCTCCTTACACTTACTCAGAAGGGTATCAGGTCAGAAATAAGAAAAGGGTAGGCTACAATATGTAGGCATTGGGGGTAGAAGCTCCAAATGACTATGAAAGTCAGGACCTTCATTAAGCCAAGAGCAATCAGTTAATTAACTGCCACTTATTAAGCCCTTACTAAGTGCCAGCTACTGTACTAAAGCCCTAAGCACAAAGGCAAAAAAATAGTCTTGCCCGCAAGAAACTTACACAGTTAAACATTCCATAGGAGCACTGCTGATCAAAATAATATTCAAGATAGAAGAACGCAGTACATGGCCGAGGTGGTCAGAAGCCCTAGGACAATTTCTACTACTATTTTCGGTGGATATCAGTTTCCTCATCAGTTAAATGGGAAATATTTGTGAGAATTTAAATGATACAATATCTGAAAAAACATTCAGAAAAAATAAAAGTGATATATAGACCATAAAATACATTTGTAACACACAAGTGATTTTACTGTGTGTTGGAGGTAAATAGTTTACAAGAAGGATTTTCTACCAATAACAAAGTAAGTAGTGGTCTTTGTGTCCCAGAGTTTTAGGAAATGTCAGTGCCCACAAAGAATGAAAAAGAAAGAAAACATATACCACATATGCACGCATGCGCAAACACACACAAATTAAATTCCTGGAACATTATGACTCAAAAGAGAGAACATTCTTAGGACTGCATAGACGCAACAGATATGAGCTGTGATTTGGGGAGCTGGCACCCGAAAGTGTTTTGGCTGAATACATAGGGGTAAATGAAAAGGGTATCGTGGTGGAATTGGCTTCTCATGATTGGAGAAATGTGGCATTTGGAATGGATGAAGAGCTGGGATAAGGCTCCAAATGGCTTCATGCTCCTTGCTGGAAGAAACACAGAGATAATTTGAACATGGCGATTTTCAAGCTCCTACAGCTGAGCTCCCTTGCTCTCCCACCCTACACCTCCCACCCAGCCCTACAATTTGGCAAACCCTGTCTGCTGGCTGCTCTCATACCCAATATGTTGGGTTGCCTTAGCAACCAAGGCAATTATCTCCTTAGAGCAGTTAAAACAATGATCATAAATAATAACAATCAAACTGATGATAAAACTAATCTTGAGAATTCAGAATTGGGGGTTAGTATGGATCTGAAAATAGGGATTTGTATACAATAAAGAGAGACACTGTCTCAATTAATCAGCTTACTTTTTATCATCTAAAAAGAGATAAAGGCAGATAATTATGTCGAGTAACCAATTTTTTCTTGTCTTAATGGTTAAAAACTTCCTCTAAACTATCTTATTTCCAAGGTTCCTTCCATTACTAAAACTAGAGATCTATGACTTAGCAGAATAAGGTCCAAGTTAAAGTATATTCCATTTTTCTAAGATCTAAGATAACCAAAAATGGAATTCAAAAAATATCCAAGAGCAGGTAGGTGGTACAATGCTCAACTTGGAGTCAGTATGATTACATGACCTAGAGTGAATCACTTAACCTTGTATAGTTTTGGTTTCCCCATTTGTAAAATGTGTTAAAATGTGCTATTATTAGCAACTCTTTCATAGGGTTGTTGTGAGGACCACATGAGAGACATGTACAATTCTTTACAAACCTTAAAGCACAGTATAAATGCTATTTATTATTATTATTATTATTAGCTGTTATTTCTGTAATGATTCTCTAGTGGCAATAATTTTTTTAAAAGGAGGATTTTTAACTTGGTGTCTCTAAACTTCTTTTAAAATATATTTTGATAATTGTATTTCAATATCATTTGTTTCCTTATGTACTCCTAAATCTTTTATTTTATGCATTTAAAGAGATTCTGAGAAGAGGTCCATGAGCTTTTAGCCTGCTAAAGAGGTCCATGAAAAAAAAAAATTTAAGAACTCTTTCCTAAAATTTTGTGAACACAGATCCCATGATGAGGATATATGAAAACAAAGGAAAACCAAAACTTAAACAGATGATTTTCAGTATCTGCTTGGTATAAAATATTCAATCCAACAACAAAAAGAGAACCCTGAAGTATCAAAGGAAAATTAAATGGATTAATGTTACTCCTGTTTTAAGACTTAACACTGTTAGGGGCAGCTAGGTGGCACAGTGGATAGAGCACCAGCCCTGAAGTCAGGAGGACCTGAGTTCAAATCTGGTCTCAGACACGTAACAGCTGTGTGACCCTGGGCAAGTCACTTAACCCCAATTGCCTCAGCAAAAAAAAAAGACTTAACACTGTTAGCAAAAAAGACTAAAGCTAAGTTGGAGCTGCACCTAATTATTTAAACAACAGGTACCCATCTACCTGAGTCCCCAATAAATATAACAAGTTAAAAATCTGGTTAAACAGAGTGGGGAGGCACATTTTAAGACTTCACTGTACATTTTATTGAAATACAGTTTTTCTAGCATACTTTAAAACTGGATATACAGAAGTTTGATTTAAGGCAAACATTTATAGGAACCTATAGCTAGTGTGTAAAGACATATAGGATGTGGATTCAAATAATGGCTTTGTCCCTTACTTCTTTGTCAACTTTGAACAAATTCTATAACCTTCTCTGGGGCTTAGTTTCCATACATTCAAAATGAGGCAGTAGGATTAAATGACCTCTAAGTTCCTTTCCAGGTCTAAGTTAGTAATCTTATAATATTATAGAGGCTAAGCCTACCTGAAATTATCCACTGGTTATCCATAGGTTTGAGCTCAGTTTGTTCTCCTTAAGACTGAAATCTTGCTTCCTTAAAATATAATCCTAAGGATTATATCTCTGGAATGTCTGGGAGAATTAAAATGGTGTAAGACTTTATTAGTGCCATTTACTTAGGTGTCCAATCCTATACTAAATTCTGAGGGATACAAAAGAATACCCAGTTTTGCTTTCAAAACATGTTGATTTGCAAGACACAGGACAGGGCAGAGAGAAAGGGAACAGTAGATGGACAAATGAAGCTGTCAAATAATAATTCAAGACATTAATTGCCAAAATGTGAATTGAAGAAAATGAAGCACTATAGGAGTTGCTTCATGGAGAAGGGATCAGTATAGTTTATAACAGTTGGTGAGACCAAATAAGAACAAATGTATAATGTTTAAAAGACATTTCCAAAAGGCTAATATAAAGGAACTGTCTTCAAACAGGAAGCATTAGATCAAGGATCGGTTACTATTGCGGTTTAAAAGTGTGTGGCTCTCTCTTCAGAGGGTAGATAGCTTTAGATTTCAAAGAAGAATCTAAAAATTAGCTTCCTTCTTTCCTCCCTCCCTCTTTTCCTTCCTCCCTCCTTTCATTTCTTCTTTCTTCCATCCTTCTTTCCTTCCTTCCTTTCCCCCTTCCTTCTTTTCTTCCTCAGAAGTATATCAAACATCTATTACATTTAAGGTATTATGCTAAGATAAAAAGAGGAGTGAGGTCCACTCCCTCATTTTGAGGAACATGCAATTCATTAGGGAAGATTAAATAAGGTATACAAATAACTAAACTACAACACAGAACATGATAAGTACTATAATAGGTAGACAAAGTACAATGGGGACTTCTAAAATAGGAGGAATCACATCTGATTCCAAGGTTAGAGAAGCAATGATTGAGCTGAGTCATGAAGCATATATATACTGTATAACTGGTATTAGGATAAAGGACCATAGAATTCTAGTCAGAGGGAATAGTACGTACAGGAAGACTGGCAAGAAATAATTCTCAATCTGGCTGGATCATAGAGTATAGAACTTATGCAATTGGGAAGTAAGACTGATTTTAAGTATAAATTGAAGTCCAATCAAAATCCTATGAACATTAAGCTATTGTTAACATTATTGTTATTTAATAATAAGCAAAATAATATTAACATCTATTCACACATACATGGAACTAAATTATTTCAACAGTACTTTCTTAACCCTATAAGGTAGATATTATAGATATTAACCAATTTTATGGAAAACAAAAAGGTTTGTTTTACTCTACATTTTTCAGGGCAAGAAAAGGAAAATGTCTTCAAGCCTTTATCACAGCATGAAAAACTTTCCTATCATTCTCTTAAATACCTAAAAGAGATTATAATGAGAGATATCATCTACTCCTTCTTGATGCATCTCCTACTTGAAAAAAATTTAACTAAAAGAGAGCCATTCACTACTGTACCTTAATGAATATGTAAAGTTCCCCTCAGAATGTCCTTTTGTGAGAGGATTTTGTGCCAAGGAGAGGATCCCAAAGATGCAGGGCACTGAATCTTTTCCAAATATATGCACATAAGCAGAGATATCTAGTTCCCTGACACTCCAAAGGAGTTTGGGGAGGTGTTTCTACTCAACTAAGCCAAAAACAAACAAACAAACACAAACAAAAAAAAAACACAAAACCCCCACATATCCATGAAATTCCACAGGCCATTTGTACTCTTGAACATGAGGACTTCTGACTTTCATTGATGTTGAGTATTTACCCAATCACTAGACCAACTCTCTGGCAGATACTTTTTTTTTGCCTGCCAAAACATGTTGAATACTTACCTGCTTTTAACCCATCAAACCGGTTTTATGAGCATTTACAAATGCATCTTCAATTTCTTCAGTATTTTAAAGATTGATTTAATAAAAGTAATTACTACATATTCCTTTAAAAATCCCTCCTAAATGTTGAGAATCTGAACTAAAATTCAAATACTATTCAAAGTGAAAAAACAGATTTCCAAAGGTGCCTATGAATAAAATAATTGGCTAGGATTTTTAAAAATTTACCTGTATGTAGTTTCCTTGAAAGTAGCAATTCTGGTATTACCTTTGCATTAGTGTGTATACAACTTTACTATATGTATACAGATCCTATCTCCATTCCTCCCCCAATAGAATCAAAGCTTTTTGAGAACAGGAATAATTTGTTTTTGTTTTTTGTTTTTAGAATATTTTTGTCCTTGAACTTAGCAAAGGGTCTGACACTTAGCAAGAGCTTAATAAATGTCTGTTGACTTGAATTATTATGTCAAGATTCTTTCCTAACTCCATGAAGTTAGTATCACAGGAATCAAAATTGACAAGAAAAAAAAAACTTTTTTAAAGAAAATCTGGGCTTATGAGAAAATAAACGTTTATATCCCATTATTTAAGTTCCTGGAATTACTGATAATTGTATATTATTTATCCACATGCACCCTCCTGGGATTTTTCATTCAAATATAAATAATTTTCAAAATATGCAATGGTCTTAGGAAGCCAAAATTTAATAAAGTAGAGGTGATAAGATCATCCACTTCCCTGGTCTGTGAAGCTGCAGCAGAGTTTTAATGTTAATAAAGATCTCTAGCAGCAAAGACACACAGACTGTATTCTGAAAGAGTGAAAAGAGATGTCAAAACAAGGCACATTTGACTGCAGGGTTGATGTCACTCACCAAACAATGGCAATTAGACCATTAAGTGTTATAGGAGATCCTGGTAGCTAGGACTCCTGCTGTGGAAGACAGCTAGAGATGGAGATGCCCCTGGTCTCTGCCTTCAACAACAGATTAAGCAACCAAGTGAAAAAAGACCACAGGTGCAGTGTTCTTGAAAGAGATGAAGAGATAGGGGTAGGGATGAAGAGAAAAAGGGAAGTAGGGGGGAGAAAGGGGGAAAGGGAGAGGGAGAAGGAAAGGGAGGGAGAAGAAAAGGAGAGACTGAGAAACAGAAAGAGACAGAGGCAGAGGGGGAGGAGGGAGAGAAAAGGAAGGGAGGAAATATGTACAAAATATAGGAAGTCGTACAGTATTTTACTCAATTCTCAATTATACAAGAATATGCTATATAGCTATTTTTTTCTCATGAATCTCATTTTGAACTACCTCCATCCTGACACCAGTGTGAAGCACCCACACAAAAAGAAGGAATTGGTTCTATCATTAGCTTGGGTCAATTATAATTTAAAGACTGGTGGACTGGCTCTTTACAATTGGAACTGCTTCCTGAAGAGGAGAAAATTGAGACCTAGAGAAGTAAAGTCTCTTGCCTTAAGTCCCATATCCAATAAATGGTAGAATCCTAGGGTCTAGCCTAATTCCACTGTTTCATAAAGTTAATGCCTACCACCACCAAAAAAGAGGAGGGAGAAGATATGAAGAGAGAAGAAAAGATAGGAGAAGAGAGGGGAAGGGATAGAAGGGGAGAAGGAACAGAGACAGGAAGAGGCAAGGAGAAGAGAGGGGGAAAGGAGGGGGAGAAAAGAAAAGGGAAGTCAGGGGGGGAAAGAGAAGGGAAGTGAAGCAGGAAGGAAAAGAGGAGGAAAAGAGGGAAGATAGGAAGAAAAGGAAAGGGTAGGAGAGGAAGAAAAAGAGAGAAGAGAATCTTATACAACATTCCAAAGTCAAATCAAAATTATTTCTTTTCTGACTGTTAAATGAGTGGGAAGATGCTAGTTCCCTTATTCCTCGATTGATTCCTGAGAGTGACTGTCTCCAAACATACAAACTGGTCTTCCCCTAATCCCACCCCACAATCCAATCATAGCCTTTCATGCTGCTTGCCTAGGCAGGAAGCCAAGAAGGCTGAGCCACTTGCTGGAGTGAAAGCTGCTATCTGCTATGTCAAATAAGTGTGGTTTCCCAAAAAGTCTGGCCCAGACAGACCCCTGGTGAGGAACAACAGGACAGGCTTGGTGATAGGCATGAACTGCCAAGCTCACACCCAAAGTCTCAAAGTCATCCTCTTCTCCAGTTCTCATAAAAGCAGATCCTGACTTTCTGATGTCCACAAGGTCACAAAAAATCCAGAAATGGCGATGAGAGTTTAGTTCCCAGAAGGAAAAACTGATGTGATAAACAGGACAATTAAATCAAGTAATTAACCAATGGAGCAATGACCAAGAATTTTTTTTAAACTTCTGTGCTGGATGTTGTGAGTGGTACAAGAAGAGACATGACTTTGGGAATTCATGGTCATAATGCAGTGATCAGACTAACACAGACACAGTCAAGAAACAAAAATATATTATATACAAGGGAAATATTATCCTTGGTTGGCATCATAAGGTATAATGCTCCCAAAAGAGATGACACCTCAATGGGATGGAGTTTTCTTTCTTTCTGTTAAAAGACTCTGCATTAATCCACACTAAACTGTATATTAACTGAAGTCAGAGATTATGTTCTATACTTCTCCCTAGCATGCACTAATATCAAAGGGTTCCCATATAGTTTTGCTCTTTTTGAATGAATGCCAATTATAGTCAATAAACATTTATTTAGTGTCTTCTATTTATTAAGTGCCTAGCACTGTGCTACAAATGGGAACACAAGTACTGTATCAAAAAAAGAAAGACAATCATTTCCCTCGAGGAGTCTACAATTTAATGGGGGAAGATAACTCACACAAAAGAAACTGAGAGTTTGGGGTGGAAGATATCAGACTCAGGATCAGGGTGAGAAGTCAGAGAAATCCCAGTTGAGTTCTATCCTTAAATAGAGGTTTGAATGTTCCATTTCTTTTTTAAACCCCTGGCTTGAGCATCTGGTAGAGACCACACACAATGAATGGATCATCAAACTAAGCTGATGTCAGTCTTACTGAGGCCACACTAACTTCCAGATCACCAAACTGAAAACTAAGAAACCGGGGTTCTGGTCCCCTCCTGGCCACTTTTTTTTTGCCATACGACTTAGCAAATTCCTCAACCTCTCTCTTCCACAAAGCTTCTCTCTGAAAATGGAATGGAATACTATTCCTTGCTCCTATCCCGTTCATTGTGATGGGATCAAAAGTGAGTCTTTCTGAAGAAAATCCTAGAAACACAATGATTATTAATTATTTTTACAGATAGGGGCATTCAGGCATTGAAATAGCAAGTGTACCATCTGTTAAAAGAAGATGGGATCTGAGAGTGACCTCTAAGAAATAGGACTGCCAATCCCACTTCATCAATTAAGTGCACTGCCTTTTATTAATACAGTTGCCGTGCTTTAGTCTGTGTGTCCATGTGTGTGTGTGTGTGTGTGTGTGTGTGTGTGTGTGTATG
>JAJPUD010002424.1:256985-308601 GCA_023553655.1 Myrmecobius fasciatus
ATATATATATATATATATATATATATATGTTCCTCTGGCTTTCCTGTCATCTGTTAGACTGAATGCCTTGACAATGCTTGTCTTTTCTTCTATACCACTTGTGAATGTGCCTACAGGCTACTAAACAGTGGATGAGCCAACAAATCATTTGAATATACAAACAACCTCAAGATCTCCACAAATTTTACTCAAGGGACTGATTTGGGAGTTTTAAGGGCTACTCAGTATCACAGCAGGGAACCCAAAAACACTGGGGAAAGATTTCCCAAAGGATCCTAACAAATCCTAAAGGAGCTAAAACATGGCATGATAATTATTTTCACAGTGAAAGAGGGCAGGTGATTTCAAACCCAGATACTCTACTCAGGAATGTTTTCAGTGTTCTGTGTGAAAAATATCAGGTCTTATTTCATACCAGATCCTAGGTGGTAGCCAGTCAGGGTAAGTTAAGGTGGTTGCAGGACCATTTGACTAACCGAAAGTAGAACTGGAAAGCACAGGAATTCAAGCAGAATAGAAGTCAAGTCCAAAAAGTTTAATATATTGGAGGGGAGTCAAGGATCTAGACCATAGGTCAAAGAGAAAAGAGGGCTTTTTGATTCTTCCTCATCCCACATTCCTATTTCCTCCTTAAACCCTATCACACATAGAGAGGTGATCCTTCTCCTTGTGATCCCAAAACATCTCTTCTCCAGAAGATTGCCCTTCTATCCTCCCTACTAATCTTGAATCTCTCCCTGTGCGGTGACTCCTTCCCTATGGCCTAAAAGCATGCCTATGACTCCCTCATTTTCAAAAACAAACAAACAACAAACCCTTACTTGAGTCATCCATTTCTGTCTTGTATCTCTCCTCCCTTTTATCCTAATCTCCTTGAGAAAACCACCTACAATAGGTATTTCTATTTCCTTTCCTCTTGATCTCTTAATACTCTAAAGTCTGGTTTTGGAAATTATCATTCAACCCAAACTGCTCTCTCTTAAATTACTAATGGTCTGTTTATTGCCAAATCTCATGGCCTTTTGCAAATCTTCATCTTTCTCGACTTCCTTACAGCCCTTTGATGCTGGTGATTACCCTTTTCCTTTCTCTCTAGGTTTTTGGATATTACTATCTTCTGGTTCCCCAACTACCTATATTGCTTCTCTTTTTTTCAGTTTCCTTTATTGGATCTTTATTCAGGCCATACAAGCTAAAAGTGAGTGTCCAACCTGGGCTCTCTTCTCTCTTCTCTCCTTCTCTACTATTTCAATTAGTGATCTATCTTATCATATTCCTTAGATTTAAATATCTCTATTATGATGATTCTCAAATCAATTAATACAGCCCTAACCTTTCGCCAGGCTTTCAGACTTACTTTTCTTACTAGCTGTTGAACATTTAAACTGAATGTCCCCTAGACACCATAAGCCCAACATATTACACACTAAACTCATTCTCTTTTCCCTCAAATCCTCTCCCCCTCAATGTCATTAGTCCATTATCCTCCCAGTTTACCTACCTGGATTTAATTCTTGTCTCCTCACTCTTACACATATAACTGTTTTCATGTTCTCTTCTCTATAAGATCATAATTTCAATGACAGCAGAGACTTTTTTTTTCATTTTCTTTATATGCACAGCATATAAGATAGTGCCTAGTACAAAGCAGGCACTGAATTACCTCTAGATAATAAATACACTGTTTCATTCTCTCCTTTAACCAACACATTCAGCTTTGTATCATATTAGTGATTTCTTGGGGCTCTGTCACTTTTCATCTGTGTATATCTTACTCATGAAGCACCTACACATAGTAGGTTCTTAATAAGTGTGGAATGAACTGAATTGAATCTTGTCAACCAATAAAGACCGATGCTGATAACTGCCCATGTTCAAAACGAAAGAGAATATCTGGGAAGTAATTTTTAAAAATACTCACAAAGAAATCTCAGCATCTACCCAACTCTAAGACAACACATAACGCTAAAAAGTTATTTAATGCTAAAAAATTTTTTTAAATGAAAGTTTCAAAGTTTGATCTAACTTGGCAAATCAAAGATCTGATCTAGAAGAGGCCTCAAGAGAGCATATCCCCTGAGTAGGCTGATTTCAGAAAAAACTTGGAAAAAAATATAACCTGATGCTGAATGAAGTGAGCAGAACCAGGAGAACATTGTACACAGTAACAGCAAAATAATGTGATGATCAACTATGACAGACTTAGCTCTTCTCAGCAACTGCTCCAAGACAATTCCAACAGTTTTGGAATGGAAAATGCCATCTGCATCCAGCAAGACACTCACTTTCATCCAGAATGCTGATTGAAACATACTATTCTAAACATTTTTGTTTGTTTGTTTGCTTTTTCTTTCTCGTGGTTTTCCCCTTTTGTTATGATTTTTCTTTCCCAACATGGAAATATGTTTAAAATTACTGTACATGTACAGCCTGTATCAGATTGCATACTATCTTCTGGAGGGGGAAGAGAAGGGAAAGAAGGAGAAAAAGAATTGGAACTCAAATTCAAAATCTTACAATAATCAATATTGAAAACTATCTTTACATGTAATTGGAAAAATAAAATACTACTGAATTAAAAAATAAAAGTATCATCCCTTAAAAAAAAGTAAAGCATTATTTCCCCTATTTTACAGATGAGACAAAAGGCAATTAAGTGACATATCCAAGATTACAAAGTTACTAAGTAGCAGGTGAGGGACCACAACTTAGGTTTCCAGTTTTTCAACGTTAAGTAATGTTTCTATGGGTTTATAAAGGTTTAAAGTGTACAAAGCAATTTTCTCAAAACAATATAAAGAGATAAATCTGGAAAGTATTCTCATTTTAAAAGTATTGAAATTGAAGCTTATTCAAGTTAAGGGCTACTTAATTTAAATGTAAGTGAATATTCACCTCTACTGCCTGGACAATTCCACCCTAGGTCACAGAGCCAGTAAATGTCCTAGGCAAAACTCAAATCAATGATCTTTGACTTTAAATACAGTATAGTGAACAAATCACGAAGTTGTTAATAAAATGATCTAGGTTCAAGAGACTCTGACACTGTTTGGATGACCAAGTACAATTCATTTGAGTTCTCAAAGACTATTTCCTCATTTGTTAAATGAAGATAACAGTACTTAACTCACCTTTGGAAAAGGTACTAACTCTGCAAGAGAACCAGGTCCTGAATCTAGGTCCTTTGACTCCAAATCTGAAGCTCTCTGTCCTGCATGTGCCACATTAGTTCAATCAAAGAAGTGAGTTTAATATTTAAAATATACTGTGACCTTAACCATGAAAATACTGTTTCCACTGGTACAGAAAGAAAACCACCTAGGTCTTCTCATCCTTTGCAAATTTATTTTTGTTTCTGTTCTAGTTTGTTTTTTTTTTTCTATTTCTTTCCATAAATCTTCCAGGGCTATCCAATAGAGGCTATCCCCTGCATTTTCCAATGAAGCATAAATCTCCACACAACACTATGATTTCCCATTCTTCCTCTAAATTAAGCCCAATTACTTTTCAAGTTATGGTGTCCTTAATGATATTTCTCAAACATAAGTCATTAGTAGCAATAGGCTGCCAACTACTTAAACTTCATTCCTAGTTCATCCCCACTCCCTATCCATCTGTCCATTGTTCTTTTGTTCAACTGAAGTCAGGAGTCTTCTGAAACCGGACATCTTTTCATGATTTGCAACCATATGTAGCATCACCTGGAGAAAATATTTGTGTGATAGATAGGGAAGGGGTTGTAGTAGGGAACAGTTTGGGTTCATTGAAAGCACTGAAATGATCCCACAAAAATGTAATCCAATCTGCTTTCACCTCTTATTCAATTCTTGGTCCCTGCTCATTGAGTCAATCAAACCTACCCTTCTGCCAAAAAATAAAATAATATAAATTAGGAAATATACATGGACAGGCTTCATGTTCCTCCCTCTCAGAAAATACTTCCATTAATCCATTCTAGATGATCAAAAGTCTAGAGCTAGAGGAAACCTTACAGGTTAACCAACATAACTCCTTAATTTCATAGATAAGGAAATCTAGGTCCAAAGAGTTGCAATTACTTTCCTAAACTAGTACATATAAAAAGTAGCAGAGTTGGGATTCAAATCCAAGTCCAATAACTCTAAATTCAAAACCCCTCATTTCCCCACAATATGAATGCCTATTCTTTGTGTCCTGCAGTGATAACCTGAAACCATCATAGAATTCTGTTGACACCTCTGGGTATTCTGACTTCTTAAGTATATAGCTCAGAGTCCCACCCACAGTACCCTTTGCAAAGAGCTCTCCTTTAAGTTTGTGTAATTTGGGCCATTATCCTTTCCTTAATTGCTCCAACCACATTCTCTTTCATTTGAACATCTGTATACCTGACAGTTGTCACCTGTCAGGTCAAGTTGCTAGATCTCAACATTTTCTCTTCTAACGATGGAAGATATTCTGGTGAATGAAGTATGTTTAAAAACCAGAACAATAAATTAAATTATTCATTTTTCACAAAGAAGCAAGCAGCAACTATCATCTTTCACTCTCAGAGAAGAACATGACAGTGTGCAAGGAGAGCACTGTCAAATTCAACACCCCCAGATATCTCATCAGGCCAAAGGCTGCTTCAAAATTTCACCACTGCTCAGGTTTTCCATCTGATGATCTTTTGAGTATATTCCCAATAGAGTCTAATGTCTTATCTCTGCACCAAATCTGCCTTCTTCCGGCAGCCTTCCCTGTTTAATATTAAGCAATCCACCCACACTTTTCAAATATGCTAGCCTCCTTAATGATATGTTAAGCTAGCAAGTATCTTTAGGTTAAGAACTTGTAGTTTTTGTTTTGGGGAGTCTATTGCTTTTCATTCCTCCTCTCCTACTCCCAACCATGAGGCTAAAGTTCTTTGTCACCATGTGTCTAATGTAAAGTTTAGTTATAGGAGAATAAGTGCTGGCTCTGGAGTCAAGAGGATTATTTCATTTCAGATACCACTTCTGATGCTTACTACCTGGGTGACTATGAGCCTCTCTAGGCTTTTGTTTTTCCTTCCTCTGTAATACGGAAGGTTCGAACTGGATAGCCTTCAAGATCTTTTCCAGCAAAATTTATGATCCTATGAACTCAGTGCATTCTACCATGTCTAGTTAAATAAAATCAAATAATTATCGAATACCTACTTCTGTGCAAAGCACCATACAAAATACTCTGGGGAAAATAAAGAAATACATTCTAAAAGTTTGCATTCAAGGAATTTATAATCTAGTTAGGGGGATGAGATATTACTGTGAAGATTAATTGATAAAAAGAATTTAATAATATGTCAAGACAACAGTAAATTTGTTACAGATCAGTATAGAATTAAGTGGCAAATGATATTTTTTAAAAAGTGATAAAGGAATTCAGAGAAGAGATCAATAAGGGGTGGCCTAAATTATATCGTGGTGTAGTAGAGGGTTAAAAATGGATTACAGAAAAAACTAACTTTAGAATCTCAGATTTCTAAGTTGGCCAATCATAAACAAGTTATTTAGACTGAGACTCAGCTTTCTTATCTGTAAAATAATTCAATTCAAAATATTTATTGTTCCAACAATGAGCCAAGTACTGTGCTAAAGATAACAACATCTATAATATATGACTCCTAGGAACATTGTGAAAAGCAACTTAGATATTTCATATCAGTTATTATTATTGATTCCCAATTACTTTGTTTCTCTTGCTCTTGTTCTCAGTATACTCAGAAAAGAATGTACAAAGGGCATAGGACCTGAATGGGTGCTTAAAGGATCTGGATAGATGGTAAGGAGGAAAGTAGGCTGTTTGGGCAGGATATAAATGTTATAAACAAAAACAAAGGGATAGAAATATATAAAGCATGCTCAGCAAATATCAGTAAGTTTACTTTGGCAAAGTATTCATGAGGAATGATGAGACTGAAGAGTGGCAGTAACAAGGCTGTGAAGATCCTTGAATACAATACTTTCAGCCCAGTAGATGTTTCCCAATTGATTATTAGAAAATGCTAGATGTTGATGAGAAAAAGGAGCACAGTACTAATAAGTTCTACCTATAGGAATGAGGGGGGAAATCCCCTCTCAGCCAACCTAAGGTATATGAAAGAACTATGGACCATAGAAACTGACTGCTGAAGGAAAATCCAGGTTAAATGAAATTAATAATATAGGGTAAAGATAGAAAGATGGGTCAAAGCCCAATTGTGTAGGGTCTTTCTTTTTCTGAGACAATTGGGGTTAAGTGACTTGCCCAGGGTCACACAGCAAGGAAGTGTTAAGTGTCTGAGGCCAAATTTGAACTCAAGTCCTCCTGACTTCAAAGCTAGTGCTCTATCCATTTGAACAAGGTCTTGAATGTCAAAACAAGTAGTTTCATGTTTATTTGGTAGCAATGGAGAGGCATTAGACATTTCTAAGTGAAAGAGTAACACTATATCAAAGGAAGACTTTAGGAAGAATTATTTTAGTGTGAAATATGGATTGGAACTAAGAAAAAAGAAAAGAGCCTGAGAATTAGTTACATAGTTATTAAGGAAACCTAAGAGGTAACAAAGATCTGAATTAGGGTACTGGCATGACAGCAGGAATGGAAAGGAAGGGACAGGTCACAAGATCATAGAATCCAAAACTAGAAAATATAGGAGCAATCTCAGAGACAGAATAGAGAGGACTGTATAATTGACTGAATATCTGGAATAAGTAAGAGAAGATTTAAGATGAATTATTTCATGAAATTATCCCAAATATTTGACATTTTTTGTAATTTATTTTAGACCCCACAAGTGACCTCAACATTCTATAGTAGATTAAGACCTGGAATAAGAGTCACTCAATCACTCCTGGGTTCTAATCCTCAACTCTGCTACTAATTCATTATTTGACCTTAGATAAATCATTTAAACTTACTGGTCTTCAGTTTCCTCATGTTTAAAATGACAAGGTTATACCAGAAGACTTCTTATAGTCCCTTCAAGCTCTGACAATCTATGATGTGTAATTTATGACCTTTTCACTCACCATCTCACACACACTCCCCAACCCACCAAGCATTCAACTATTAGGTTCCACAATTCCTGCAGATGAATCATGGTACCAGAATGTGTAGAGAGAGGGGGGTATTGAAGGGGGAAGAAGACGTGGATGTCTCCTGACAGAGAGAATGCAGTGAGCTGTGTCCTTGGGGTCTTTCAACCATACAGCTGTGAATTCTCAAATCATTCCCATCTCAATCAATTTCCTCATCTATGAACAAGGCTGGCCATGAGGTCATAAGGGATCGATATGGAGAAAAATCGTTCTACTGATAGAAGAGAAGGGCTATCCCAGCCTCCTCAGCAAACTGTCTATTAACCTTTGAAATTCAGCTAGGGCACTATGTAATTCAAAGGCCACAGCCCCCTCAGCTGGAAACCAAGACAGGGTTTTCTTTTTCCACGAAAGGGGAAATTGAGGTTTTTGTGGCAAATGAAAAGAGATAGAATCCAGCCATATAATGAGTTACTCACTTTCTTATCCCTAACCAAACCCACAGTGGTATCAGAACAGAAAGAGAGACTCATTTCTTTTGGTGAATCATCTGGACTTGTATGTTCTTATTATAGATTCATACCAAAATTCCCCCCTTGATCAGCATATTCAGATATTTCTGGGAACAGGAGCTCTGGAGACAAAGAAACCTACTTCCTCGACAATTTAAACAAAGAAAACAAGAAGATCTGGCTTCACTGAGATCCAAAGGGACAGACATCTTCTTCTCTTAGAGTAAATACAATAGGGCCATACTGACATTTGGGACCTGTCATTTGATCCCTTTACAGCTGACTTTTTCACTGGTATCTCCCATCTTTCAAATTAATTATTTACCCACTAGAGATTCTGCTAAGCTATTTCTGATGGAAAGATGCCTTTCCTTTGAAAGATATTTTCCTTCATTCCTGGGCATGAAGGAAAGTGTCAGGGACTGGACCAATCTGTCACTTGTTTTTGTTGTTTGTTTGTTTTAGATAGTGAGATTTAGGAAGGAGTTTTAAAGCTCAACAATTATAAGTGATTACAATACAGAGTCTCTAAAATGTATACTACTGATAATTACTGAGGAAAGAGTGGCTAGAGTTTCAAAATCATGTCAACTTGACCCCTGGAAATGATCTCACTTTGTAAAAAGGATAATGGTATTCAGCTAGCAAAACATGCAAAACTACTGTTTTTTTTTTCTGAGGCTCTCCAAGAACAATCAGGACTTTAGAACATTGAAATCAAGGACAAAGGGTCTCTTCCTTGACCTACACACACACACACACATACACACACACCCCTACACCTCTCTTCATTTCCAGTTCAGTAGATTTCTTGCCCCTCCCCACATGCTTATTTCCCCTCTGTTCCAAGTTGTTCCCTCCACCTATACATTCCTTTCTCAGTGCCAGCTATTTGAATATTGCTAATCAGAATTCCATCACGATGTTTTGATATACCTCTTCCTCCTGAGTACCCATGGAATTAGTTGTCTAAAGCAGTGGTTCCAAACTCAAATAGAAAGGATTCCAGTGAGTCACATACTGACTTGGAAAACCACAAATTAGCATTATCTATGTACTACTGTACTTTAATGTATGTTGTTGAACATTTTCTGATTATATTTTAATTGAACTTAGTTGCATTGGGAATTTTGCCTGCTGAGGCCATATACTTCCAACAAACACCTTTAACTACACCATGCACTTATAAAACCATATATTCTTTCAAGCTCTTGATCATATACCAACTTTCTGTATTCTTTCACTGATTCTTCTGTCTAGATTTTCTCTCTCTAAAATGATTTTTGTAAAGCTTCTTGGAGGTAACAAATGACTTGTCTCTTTTCCCCCCCCTGTAATCTCCCTAGAACAGTGTTAAGTACACAATTGATATTCAATAAATGCTTACTAAATTGAACTGAAAGTAATTGGATTAAGTCTCCTGGAGAAACATGCTTTCTTTTATCATCTGTTATAGCATAATTTTTGACAATTTAATATTATATTACTTTCCCCACAAAATCTCCCACTATAAAACTTCAGTTCAGGATACTTAAGCTAAACTTTATCAATTACTAATCATTTTATTCTCCTTAACTTCTTTGAAAATCCTGAGTTATCTGACCATGGTCCTAGCTAATTCTGTAAAAATGCAACATTGCAATAATACTGATGGCAGTGATAAGACCAGTGAGAGATTGTTTATTTGTTTTCCTTTCTTACAATCCATACTCTGGAGCTTTTAGTGAGTTCCTCACACATATTTCTCCAAATTATTTCAATTTGGAACAACAATTAGAATTTTCAACTAGCCATCCAAACATGGCCCACTACTCCATAATTATAATGAGCTGGAGGTCAAGACACTTAGAGATCTCTTCCTCCAAATTTAAATCACATTTATTATATATAATACTCATTTGACAATTCATTACCTTGTCTTGTCACTTAACTCTGTATACTGATACCCTTGTTTCCCTAAGAATATCATTAGTTCCTAAGAGCTGTGACCATGTGATATACTTCTTTGGATCTTCCTGTAGCACAGATGCAATGAACACTTAGTGAAGTCACTGGCTATTAAGGAAAGGCTCCACTAAAAAGTCTCCTGATTCACAGGTATTTCTAGTTTTTAGTAGTTGCATCTCTAAGGTAATAAAATATCAAGACAGAATCTTAAATTGGTATAGTGCTTATTTGATACATGTTTAAGTGCAGTATTTAAAAAGGTTCAGGAGATATAGTTTCTGAGTGATTTAATCATTTATTAATAAGGCCAGCAGTTTATTAATAAAAGGATGGTCATTTGACCATCTCCCTCTTAGACAAAAGACCCCTTATGGTGGTGGGCTCATAGTTAATATGGTGTTGGAAGAGTAGGTTTTCCTGAAGGTAGCAATCAACTCTGGTTAACAATTAATGAGAAAATGAATATTACAATTATAGGCTGGGCTATCTTATAATGAGAATCTTAGAGCATATGAATTAGATAACTCAAAATATGATCAAAGAGATTTTTGAATTTTCATAACACCAGTCTGAAAAGAGGAAGGATACACATTTTCCCAGACCTATCTAAATAAACACAACAGGTATGTATCCATTAGCTCAAATTTATAATTTATTTTCTGTCTTTGATTAAATCTCAGCCATCCTGGCTGGGTAAATCTTTAAGAGAGACTTCCCACACTGATTGATTTCTGGATGAAGAAGAAGCAAAAGGGAAATACTTTGGTCCTAATACAATCATTAGTTATTCATACTAGAGAGAAATAATAGCTTTTCACATTAGTATTTCAGAACAGTCTATTCACCTCCTTAAACCCTAAAGAGATTAACTTGACCTAGGCCAACTCATCCACCAAAGGGTGGAACAAAACTACCATCACCTCAATCCTTGATCTAGAGCTAGATTGTTAGTGAGACCATAGGATTCAGAGGTAGAAGGGGCCCTCTCAGAGGTAACATAATCTAACCCTCTCATTTTATAGAGGAGGAAACTGAGGCCTCTAGATAAGTGACTTATACATAGTCACAAAGGTAATAAGTAACAATAAGTATACTCTACCCTCTGACTCCAAATCCAGGATTCTTTTTTCTGTTAGCAAGACAACTTATTGTGTAATGCCTTACCAAGGCTCGGATAGAAATCTCTATATCCTTGGACCTGTGAGCATTAAGAAGACCAGTTCATCTACGCTTTTGAATAGGGTAGCAGACACAAAGGGCTTCACTGATTTAGGTTTTCTTCAAGGTCCACCATTACCATAATGCTCATGAAATGTTCAACTCTTAACTAATCAAAACACTAGAATGTAAATTTTACAGAATGCAAATTCTCATACAGAATGCAAAAAACTGAAACTCCTTCCATTTCTATTCTTGTTAGCAAAAAAAAAATATCATTCTATAATAACTCAGTAAAAATCTTTTTAGAATGGCCTAGTGGTTCAATATCTTACCATTAGATATTTTTATTGAATATCACTAAGGCTTTCACTTGGAGGGACCTCAGGTTCAGCATCAAAGAATAAAATCTTATACTTTCCCTTTCTCCAAAATCAGAAAGTCAAAGGGGGAAAGTATCTTATTATGCAAGGGTTCTATTTGAAGCATATTTGAGAAAGTGTTGAGCTGCTGGTACATCTGAAGGAATAAGACCAGAGTTAGAACAAGATCTGTTTGTTAGCAGAGGGGACAGGTGTTAAGTTAGAAAAATCAGAGAATGTGAGTATCAGAAATATGTTAGGTAAGTGCCAGTCAAAATAGTAAGGTCAATGCTTCTTTTCTATACAACCTCTTCCTGAAGAAAAAAAAAAACCAAATAAACAAACAAAACCAAAAATCTGTCTTGACTTCAGGTTCTTAAAGAGGTCTATACTGCTCTTGTTTATAATTCTAAGAGACTTCAAGAATGTCTTTCTAAGGTAACTTTTTTTTTGGTGGGAAAAGGAGGGTGGTACACTAACAACTCCAGAAGTATTACAAGAGTATACTGGGAGTACTAAAGAATGTTTGTGATGTCAACCTCCTGTAGTCAACAAAGTACAGTATCATGACTTTTCTTAGGGTAGAGTCTAGAAATACATTTGTATATTTTCACTTAGTGGAACAACTGTACCCATTTCTATACTTGTCAATTCATGAGTTCAGAGTTTTTGCTCACTTCTGCTACCCACTCAGGCGTGGGAACTTCTTGGAGCCTAAGAGTTTGTGATTATATATGATGAGGATGGCAAGGGGTTCTAAGGAATTCAGATAACCAGAGCCAAGTTTCAGCAAGTTTAAGAAAACAGGAAAAAAAACAATCTTAAAGTCTTGCTCATCTTTACAGGGAAACGGGCTAAATTCTGAGAATATCACATTTGGAAACAAACTATGAATAGCTGAAAAGTCAGAAGGAGGAAATGATACAGAGTGATTTTTTTAAACTAAGGTCAAAATTTACCCTGTATCCTTCAGCCTTTTACTAACACATCTTTCTCTTCTTTCCTTACCATCCCTCCACCCCCGCCCCTGCTCAAAACAACTTTAGTCTTTTTATCAAAGACAAGATCTGTGATTTCATATATGTGGGGAACTCCTAATAAGGAAACTTCCTCTATCAATACAAATTGGTATCTGCTCTGAAATTTAGACACTAACATAGTTGCCTGGGAACCCCAAGACGTTAAGATAGGTTAAGTCATTTGCTCAGTCACACAGTTATTCTGTGCCTAATATAGCATTTGAACTTGGGATTCTCCTAGCTCTAAAGATGGCCCTTTATCCCCTACTGGGCAGTTGCCTTTATAGGAAGTTTTTAACCTTAGGTGACAGATATTTTCATATGCTAGGAAGACAAAGAACATAACAGAAGCTTAGAAAGGGGATTTGGAATAGGATAGGCCAAAAAACAAAAGAAAAACAAAAACAAAAACCTAGAGAAATCTTTTTTTCCTAAGGAAATAAATATAAAATTTATGCTTATACTAGGATTATTTGAATAAATAGTCACTATGTGAATAAATTACTTTAGTAACATTCACCTTGCAATTTTAAACAAGCGAGATAAAATGCTGAGACAAACTCCTTCGGATCAGAATTTGTAGTGATATTAACAGCTCTCATTAATGTAGTGCTTTACTACCTACACAATGCTTTCTTGATAACAAATAACAACATCCCCATTTTACAGGTGAGAAAGCACAAGCACGGTGACTTGCCCAGGGTCACATAGCTAATTACTTGATAATGGTGATATTATTAACTCCCAACTCCCATTCAGCATAAGTCCACTTCCATCGGGCTACCTCCCAATTATAACCATTACCAATTAACCACCATCCATTCTGAACACCTATAGGATACTACAATCTGAATTTTTAAAAATAAAAAGTCAGTCGCTTCAAGTAAAGTGATAAACACAATCATTCAATTCAGCAAACATTTATGCAAATATTTTATGTAAGAAAATTCACATAGAAATTTGAAAACTAGACCCTATTCCTGAGCTTATAATTATCATTTTCCAGCAGCTACCAATTATGAAGAAAGAGAAAGGGGACAGGTAGGTGGCAAAGTGGAGAGAGTACCTGCCCTTGAGTCAAGAGGACTGAATTCAAATCCCACTTCATTCATTTGACATTTACTGACTATGTGACCCTGATAAGTCAACCCCATTGCCTTACAAAAATAAATAAATAAATGTAAGAGGAGAATGATGGCCTAGCTATTCAGAATTCTGAGTTTCTAAGAGCAGCTGGGCCCATCAGATCCCACCTTTTCTTAAACCAGGCCTGCCAGCTATGTTAATGAATGAGACACCCTGAGGCCTACAATATCAAGAGGGCAAGTTTAGCTACTTAAATGACCTTAAGCAAATTATTTCATTTCTCTGAGACTTTTATTTCCCTAAGAGTATGTTGTATTGAGCATATCAAATATTTCTTCCAGCTTGAGATTTTATGAGATCAATAATGAATAGTGGTGATGGCAGAAGAGAAAGGAGTTTACATAAAGCTAGTGGTCTCATTGGGGTTTGGGAAATGAATAGGCTATTGGAAAGACAGAGATGAGCACACAATCATGTTTTTGGTTATTCTCTTTCCCCTTTCTACTTTAGCAGGGCTCCATAAGTAACTTCACAGAACTACAGAATCTCAGAATTGGAAATGTACCCCTGAGGTCATCTATACCAATCCATACCTGGCCCAAGATCCCCTCCACAACAGTGTCAGCAATTGATTATGCTGTTATTACTTGAAGACTTCTACTGAGAGGGAATCCATTACCTCTCAAAACAGCCTGTCCAGCCATAGTCACTGTTTGCCCAGTTTCATATAACTCTTGCTAACCAGCTCCAAAAGCCATTGCAATAGAGTAGTATTTAAGAGATAAAGAAACAGAACCTGACAGTGGTTAGGTGATTTACTCAGTCCCACAGTAAGCTTGTGCAGGCTGAGACCTAAGACCAGGTCAAGTACCTCCATCTTTGCTTCAAGCTTTTTTCATAGCACCAAGCTGCTGTGCTGACTCAATTGCTACCAACCACAGGGACTCTTTCCATTACCAATTCTGATAGTGAAAGGCTCACAAAGTTATGTTTGCCTTGTTTCCTGGCAGGCTTACAAGAGGAGGATGAGCTCACTAATTAACACAAAGCAGTGCCTTTCTCATATGTAATCAAAGGGAAGAAGAGAAGCACTCCTGTGTCTCCTAATGAGGGCTCCTAGTGCCATCCCATCATCCCATCACTAATTACTTTAGACATCACCAAATCTTCCTAATTCACCTCCCTCTGTTTATTCCTTACCTCTTCTCTCTTTCCTTGTATTTCCTCCTTCAAAATTCCCTTCTAGGGCAACAAGGAATATGAAAAAAAGAAGAAATTCTACTGAGACAATGAAAGCATGAAAGTTCATAAGTAGGGTCATGGATTTTAGAAAGAAGGGGCCTTAAAAGCCACCTAATACAATTCCTCATTTTACAGGTGAGGAAATGGACTCAGGGATTAAGTAACTTGCTGAGGATCACACACCTAATAAGTGTAAGAAGTGGAATTTAAACCCAGTTCTTCTTGATTCTTCTAGAACTCTATCCACTACCATGTTACACTATTCATTTATTTGTCTGGCACACAGTGGGTATTTATTAAATGCTTCCTGACTGACTGACTGATTCATCCCAGAAATGCAATGATATCTATGACACTTGCCTAGAATGTAAAAGGAACCTCTTGGACAGAGAAGCATGGCAGCACAGGTTGTTGGAGTAGTCCATGGCAAAAAGGTTGAGTAATAGAACTAGAGTAAGTAGAAATGGGGAAGATTCAGATGAGGGTGAAAGGAAAGCAGTCCAACTGACAAATAAAATTCTAGTTCTGAGGGTTCCTTTCAGTACCTCACTATTTCTAACCCATTTCATATTCACCTGTCTTTGTGGACCTTTGCTGATCCTTTCCACCCCCGCTCCCCAATATGGTCTCTCTACTCCTCCTATACCAATATTTCAAAGTCTACATCAGAAGTCTGACTTCTCCCAGAACTACTACATGTCAGTGATCTTCAATTCTATCCCACTTTCTGTCATTTTTATCTGCTTAGCACTTAATTGTGGGTTCTTGGCATTCTAAATTATAAACTTTCCCAGAGGGTAGATATTTTGATAACTCTCCCACACACTCACAAACACACAAACACACACACACACACACACACACACTACCTATCACTAGGGATAGCACAGGATAAGCATATGTTGATTCAAAGATCAGTATTAAATATCTCCCAGGAGAACATGTGAGTTCCTTGAAAACAGACACTATTTTTCACTTTTATCCCTTGCATCCCAAGAACCCAGGGCCACATCTTGCACACAGGAGACATCTAATATAAACACATCTAATATAATTGAATTGAACTAAATCATTCAGGCTCCAGCTCAAGTCTTATTACCAACTTCCCTAACTACTGCAGTTCTCAAAAACATCTCTTGTCAGATCTCTTACAGTACTTACTGTCCCTACCTTCACACACTATCTAGTACTATCTTGGTCAGCTCCTTGAGAGTAAGTAGTTTGCAATAAATGCTTGCAGATTGACTTACTGTTTGAGTCATTCAAGCACAACAAAGGTCCAAAGAATTGCATTAACATTACCATTCCAGCTCCATCATAGCTAATAGTTCACTATGTGATGATGCACCAAAGACTGCTCAACAGACCATCTTCTCAGATCCGTGTCCCAGAAAACTGAATCATCTTTCATGCCTGATTCTAGGCTCTTTCTTTGGATCAGAGCACCATTCCTCCCACTTTCTCTACCCTTTGAAGAGAGCGTCTAGATGTAGAAGCCCTTCAAGGAGGAAAAAAAAAACTTATGGCTCTTTCAGGTGAGAAAATTGTTCTTTATAAGCCAGGGACAATCTAGGACCATTTATAAAATTTCTCTGTTACAGTGCCCTGTGATCTCACTCTACTTCTGAAGGCCAGGATCATCTCTGGCAGTCTCCTTCACTCAAATTTTCTCTCTCATAATACAATCTGCTGCATTCTTTCCATTTTCCATTCTGTCTTAGAAGTGTACCTACCCCATCTCTATCCCCTCAGGGTTTTCTTCAAATTAATTTGATATCTGTCTAACTGATAGAAGCTAATCTGACAAACCATCAATGGGTGCTAATGTTTTAATAAGTATTATGTCTGTATTTAGTAGAATCTTACAGCTGGAAAGAATCTTAAAAGTCAACAATCCAAATTTTTTTTTGATGGCAAGGTAAGTCCTAAGGGACTTGCCCAGGATCACACAGCAAGTAGTGTTAAGTCTGAAACCAAATTTGAACTCAAGTCCTTCTGACTTCAGGACCAGTGCTCTATGCTCTGTACTATCTAGCTGTCTCCCAAATCTTTTTTTAACACATTGGGGAAACTGAGGCCTAGAAATCAGAACTAAATCATCCAATGTCACAAAAGGTAGAAAGCAGTGAGTTAACACTCAAATTTGAGTTGACTGCCTCCAGACCCAAGGCTCTTTGCTGCTGCATCAATAGTTTCTGCTCACCTTCATTAAGGAAATGTTAACTAAATCACTAAATAACACAATCATTAAAAGGGTGATTTTAATGACAGACATCCCATTCACTTTTGAGAGGCTGGTAGGGATGACCATTGGTTGTATGTGGAGGGAATAAAAAAGCACAAATAACTTCAGTATCCTATCACTCATGGGGTTACCAATCTTTGTTACACATCGGGCCAATTTTGTACATTATTCTTCACTTTCACTACCCATCAGTGATTGCTGGGATATGAGAAAGAGAGGAGAAAGGAAGAAAGTGGTAGTTCTTTTCTACCTCCATACAAGTAAGAACTCAAGGATTTTGCCCATATGGAAGGTTAAATATCAAGTTATCATTCAAGGTGCTCACATAGTTATACAAATTAGTAAGCTAGGATTTAATAGAGTTTCCATTTTACTGACTACCTATGAATCACAGAAATGAGCCCTTAGGATGTTATCAGATGAAAGAAACTAAAATGCACCTATATAATTTATCATGATCTCCACACTGTATTGATGAAATCAGACCCTGAGGAATGAAACATTTCTTAATTGTTTTTGTGTGGGTGACTAAGAAAAACTATCACCATATACACTGCAATTAAGGATTTGAGTTCAAAGTTTCCTTTCTTTCAATGAGTTAACAAAAATTTAAAAATTCTAACAAGATATGAATTACTTCAGCAATTCAAATTAATACCCTAGAAACAGGCCTCAAGGAGAGAGATTCAGGCACTGGCCAAGTTTAGACTGTAAAATATATTGTTTACATAATAAGTTTATTGCCTTTAGACAGTGCTTTATAATGTTCAAAATCACATTACATTTATTAACTCATCTGATACCTTATGAGGTAAGCAAGGCAAGAATTATTATCCCCATTTGACAAATCAGGAAAGAGAGATCCAGGACACTATACACAGTAAATGATTCAGACTGCCAACACTACTAGAACCTTAGTCCAAGACTTTTCACTACATGATCCATCTGACTGGAGAGAGGGAAAAGGGTGGGAGTTCTCAGTTATAAGCATAAATTTTGTGATAGCGTCCTGCTGATTATTTTTTAATACATCTCAACATAACAACTTCTTCCACTATCCTATTGCAATGAGTCATTGAGGTCTGGAGGCAATCATGGGATCTTCAAGACCATGGCAATAAAGGAGAACCTCTGGAAATTCTTACCAAGATGAAAAGATTTCTGGTATGACCTATCATGGACTGTGTTCCTTTTCCCTAATGACCAATGTAAGTGAATTCAGAGAGGCTCAGCACCAGGTTGACCATCTACTGAGTTATAGGTTGGGCTGAGATCTTGGTGAATGGATAGAGTACCCACACTAAATCCACAGATCCTTTAAGTATTAAAAGCAATTGTTAACAAAGGATTTTCATAAAATCTTAGAGTATTTTAAAGCTTGAATAGCTTAGGGTGTACTTGTGGCAGAAACAATCTGTAAGCAGCATTTAAAGAAGATTTATTAGTTTAGGACAGTCATATGATGTAACTGAGTACAATAGGTTCTTATTTCAGGCTCTGTCCCAATGGAAAGATGGCAACCACAGACAAGAAGGAAAATTGGGTCCTCTGGCAAGCAGCAAGTCTCGTTCAGCTGTGGCATGACAATTCAACTGGACTTTAAAATGCCATTTGTAAATTGCTCCTTTCACACACCAGTGATTGAATTTTAAAAAGCAAAGATATTTTATACAGCATCCTCCTTAGAACTGTTATCATTTGGTTGAGGGTGGGAGGAAGAGCTTGGAAAGATTTTAGAGACCATTCAATCCAACAACATCATTTTATAGATGAAGAAACTGGAACCCGGAAGGTAAAGTGATCTTCCTCATAGTCACACAGCTAATTGGCAAGTCATAATTAGAACCCATATCTTCTGCCTCTTGATTAATATTTTGTCCATTAGCCCATACTGCCTCTTCCGACTTAACAATCAACTAGTGTTTGTGCCCAAATGATAATTTTGACTACAATTAATATTACCTAAAACAATATTAATAAAAGTTCACATTTCTTTAGAATTTCACATATGATTTGATTCTTCCAGCATTCCTATGAGCAGGAGAGGAAGCAAAGGCTGGCACGATAAATTGTTCATATAGTCGTAAAGCTTTTAACAGACAATGCTGGGCCTCTAATCTAGGGCTTCTGGGCCAGAAACCACTGTTTTTTTCCTAATAAAAACCTTGCCTCATCACAAACATCTTTGTGTTAAAGCCTGATGATGAGATGCTGCATCTTAAGCAAATATTCTTCAGGTTCAAGGGCCTGAAATCACAGGAATTCACATAGACTGAGATGAGGCTTTGCTTCCTATTAAACAGTTATGGGATAAAAGACAAAGCAAGTCTGGCCCCTTCTCTCCCTGATTCTACTCTCATCCCCCATACACATGCCTTTCACTAATAACACATTTCTAAGTAAAAAGTTATTTCCTTAGCACTGAAAACATTTTAGCCTATTACTAAATCTGGCAACTATGGGGAGAAAAGGGATAGGGCCCAAGTTGATTACTGATTACCAAGAGTAGAAGGGACAAAAGAGAACATGACATCCAAAAATCTGAATCACCTTGGATAAATACTAGAACTCACATAATTGGGTTCTAGTACTGCCTTTATCATAATTCTAGCTGTGTGACCTTATGGCTGGTCACTTTCCTTCTCTTGACCTCTGTTTCTTCATTTGTAAAAAGAGAGGATTAGATAATTTATATGTACCTTTGCAATTTAAAGATTCAATAATTGCAAAAGGTTTTATGTAATGGAAACCATAATAGCTACAAGTAAACAGTATACTAGCCACAAAAACTAAATGGAATTTTCCCTTTTGAAACATTTTTAATCATTTACTATGTCCAAGAGCAAGGAAGGCTAAGTTAAAATATTTGATTATTTAGAGGTGATTCTTGAACAAGTAGCTTTATCCCTCCCCAACACATACTTCTGGGGCACACCGCCTAGCTCCTTTTCTCTAAACAAGCAATAAGAATTCATATGTTCTCCAAACACAATTTACTAGATGGAGCACATAGTTCTGAAGAAAACTTTCTTCTCTGTCTCTTACACACACACACACACACACACACACACACACACACACACACACCCTTTCTCTCTCTGCCTGTCTCTGTGTCTCTCTGCCTGTCTCTGTCTCTCTCTGACTATGTATCTGAGTCTGTCTCTGTCTCTGTCTATCTTTGTCTCTCTGCCTGTCACTGTCTCTCTGTCTCTGTCTCTCTCTGTCTCTCTTTGACTCTATGTATCTCTGAGTCTGTCTTTGTCTTTCTTAGTGTCTCTGTTTCTCTGCCTGCCTCTGTGTGTCTCTGTCTCTCTCTCTTTCTTGGTCTCTCTGTCTCTGTCTATCTGTGTCTCTCTCTGCCTGCCTCTGTGTCTCTGTCTCTTTATCTGTGTCTCTCTCTGCCTGTCTCTGTCTCTCTGTCTCTGTGTGTCTCTGTCTCTGACTCTCTGTCTCTCTATCTGTGTCTCTCTCTGCCTGTCTCTGTCTCTCTCTGACTCCATGTATCTCTGAGTCTGTCTCTGTCTTTCTCTCTGCCTGTCTCTGTGTGTCTCTGTCTCTGTCTCTTTGCATGTCTCTGTGTGTCTCTGTCTCTTGGTCTCTCTCGGTCTCTGTCTTTCCTCTTTCTCTCAAGCTCATTATGCAGTCTAAGTGAATACCACTCAAAATATTTTCTCAATTAGAGGAGAAAACAGGAATTTGCCACTTGTCTGCCTCTATTCTGTTGCCTGTCAGCATTCAGCAAATATTTCAATCCTAGGCTTTTGCCTACTGCTAACCTCTCTCCTTTAACCTTTGACCCTACTATCCTCTAATCCAGTGACCTTTATTTTCTAATCTTCCCATCCCAGAGCCAGTGGCAGAACAGGGCCCCACACTGGTACGAGCTTCTTCTCCATACTATGTTTAGCCAAAGGGAAAAATGACGACACCCCCTCATAATTCAATTAGAGTAATAAACACGCTGCTGGGATTTGCTTGTATGTTCAAAAGATGATTAGGAAAATTAACACATTAAGTAGGTAGGGAAGCTTCCTATATCTCGGCTGGTCTAAATGATGGCCTCCAGCCCCCTTTCTGCTTTCCAAGTCTTCCCCCCACTCCCATCTCCCCTGCACTCTCACCCTCCCCAGTTCCTGCATATCATCAAGATTACTCGCTTAGGTCTGGCTTTCAGAGTCACAAACACAAGATGAAAATAATGGTGGTAAAGGCAGTTGGTTAGATCCTACCATAAACCCTCTGCTCTATCTCCAGGCAATTCATCCTTGATCCCCAGTCCCCAGGCTCTATATTTGGAGAGATTACAACTGACCACTCCCCCAAACACCTTTGTCACATCCCTCTACCCCACAGTTCTCCCCAAATGTATCCCAAGTTGATGAGAAATTGCTAACCCTGGCTGAACTTAGCCATTTTTAATGTTATGCGCTGGTATCTGTGTGAGGTTTTATTTTATTTTATTTTTGGGGGTGGAGAGGACATATGTGGTAGAAGGCTTTTTGTTTTGGATTTTTTTAACATGCTGCAATGGGCAGTGTTCTGTCTGTTATCTGTCCTTCACATATAATTAATTGTGCTGTCTCTTGGCTCGTTAGAAACGAGACCCCCAGGTCCCAGCAAGCATTATGCAGAGTAAATCATGTTTAAGTAACTGCATAACTAGTGGGTCAGTTTTGTCTTTTGTCTCTGCTGAGACCGTTACTTAGCTTGGTTCTCAAAACGCCAGTCAGGGAGGCTTTCATGTCAGGCCCATATTGAAAGACAAATGTTTTCACCACCTCCCCCTCCCCATTCCTCTTTCCCTCCCTCTGCTTACCCTGTGAATGCTGCATACAGCAGCTGGGAAATAAAAGCCTCTTTTCTCTTGTTCTCCAGGGTACACGGGTGGCATGTACAGTAGAGTTCAACAGAGAAGCAGCAAACTTTAATAAGACAGGCCAAGAAAAAAGATTGAACAAACTTTCTAAGAGGAGATAGGTTCTGTGTCTGTTTACTAGGCATGCTGAAGAAGGGATCCCTGCTTGGTTATATATTGGATTGAATGTTCTCTGTGGTCATTTACAACTGTCAGATTTGTTTATTCTAAAGTTTGATAACAGTCTGTTAAACACAGGGCACCTATGTTGGCAAAAGCAATGTCACAAGGCTGCTTCTTATCTGGAATATATCTGTAAGTAGGATGTGGTAGAAAGAGCACAGGAAGAAGAATTGGGAGACATGTATTTTAGTCTAAGCAAGTCATTTCTCCTGTAGGTCTCAGGTTATTCTTCCATTTGTGAGACCCTTCCTGCTTTTCTATTCTTCTTACACTTACTTATCACTCCCTGTCCCACCCATGCACTGCATATTGAAGTTGCCATACTGGTCTCCTTGCCATCCCATATCTCAATATGAACCATATCTCATCTCTGGGCTTTTGCACTAGCTGTCCCTTATACCTGGGATGCCATCCTTTCTCACCAGTGCTTTTGCAATATCTGATTCCTTCAAGACTCAATTTACACATTACCTTCTGCAGGAAGCTTTTTCCCATTTCCCAGTTCCTCCTGCTTTAAATGCTTTAATTTTCTTGATTCACTGACTAATGCTTGGGAATTAGACTGTATAATATCTCTACATATATGTCTACATTCTTTGCCTATAATCTGAAGCAGCAGATAATACCCTGCCCAAGGCGACCTCAAATTGATGCTCAGAAAGCTATGGAGAACCCTGGCATGGGCTCCCACCTTTCTATCTTTTACAGAACTCAAAAGCTTCAGCAGATTTTCTTCCACTAACCCCATCAAAATTCAGCATTAAGGAGAGTTAGTCAAGGCTTGGTAATCAGGCTAATGGTACAGATGGGGGAATTGGGTCCCAGAAATCATTAATCCCAGAAAAAAAAAGATTTAAAATAGAAAATATTTAAAATAGAACATATGCATACATTTATATATAAATATATTTGCCAAGTTTCATTAATATATTTATTATTCTTCAATATAAATACAGCAACAATATGTCATTATAATATATAATATTAATAATATTTTATCTTATATTTTTGTTAAGATCTTTTATCATTCCACATCCCAAATCTTTGCTTTGGAAAATATGAGCTCCATAGATATAACCCAGGTCCATTAAAACTATTACTTTTATTCCTCCCACTATATTAAGAAGCCCAGATCTTGAGCTGGAAGGAAAGATTGTCTTGGAGATTGTTGAGATGATCAGCCTAGTCAGAAGTGGTTTCTAATTCCTCTTTACAGTACTTTGTAGATAACCGCTCATATATCATCAGTCTTCTTATATCTTAGTGTGTGTATACATAAATGTGTGTGCATGTGTATACATACATATATGTATATGTTTATACACATACATATTTGTGTGTGTAAATATATGTACACACACACACACAAATTTATTTCCCTAAAGCTCTTTGTGGCCAAGAACTTTGTGTTACATATAATTTCACAATAATAATAACTTATTATTATTAATATTATTACTTCATATAGTAATAACAACAGCAAGTATCTTATAGTATATTAAAGTTTTGCAAAGTTCTTTATAAATAGTACATTTCATCCCAGGAAGAAACAAACATCTTTCATAGCCATTCACCCACTGTTCAAACCACCAGGAGAAACACGCCTTGTCATTGGACCACAGAAACCACTGTTCATTAATTTAAAAAATAAGAAACAAATATAGGAGAAGCAAGAGCAAAAAGAGAGAGAAGGCAAGAGATAGGAGAAAAGTTTTGGAGAGAAAGAGAATACAATGTACATGTCCCAGATCTTGACTGAAAATGTCCCCCTCAAACCAAAAATGGGATTTCCTTATAGGCTGGCCCTCTTTTTTACCATCAGTTATCAAAGACCTGAGCTGCACCAAATAACTTCTGAAATATCAATTCTAATGGCATATACACTCTGGGCTCTTCACCCCACATATACAGGTTTACACAGATTCCCTTCTCATATATCCATACATTCAGACATTCTCCAGTTGGCAAATAAGTGACAGTATGCAAATTCTCAAAAGCCACAAAGATTTGCTTTGGTGAATAGACTGAACAAACAGGGAACAATTTTGCAAGTGGTCCCAGATGGCTCTGCCTCTCTGCTTACAATGGACACTAACAAGATTTGCCATAACTAATTCATTCTTTCACACCATTACCCAGTTCCCTCACCTTAGGGGGAGAGGTGGGGGGAGGTAAAGGGAGGAGGTTGGGAATCCCAGTCTTGGCCATATGTATTTCTTGCTTCCTTCTCACACAGGAAATATTTCATCCCAAGCTGTGTTGGGAGGATTCCTATTTGGGTTGGTTAAAATGGGTTCAAGAAGGGTAAAGGTGGAAGCACACACAGACTGATGAATGTTTTTATTTTGCTTTGCTGAAAAGCTTATTTGAGGAAGCAATGGCTAAGAGAGTGTTTAAAGGGTTCCCTACAGCGCTGGAGAACTCAACAGCAGCCAAAGCATGGGCGCCAAAGACCAGTAAAAGTGAAATGGATTACAAAGAGAAATTGAAACTACCCCCTAAATGCCCCAATCCCTTATTTTCTTGGCTATAGCTACTTAAAAGACAGGAAATAAACTCGTAGTTCCTTGCTAGGAAGGAAAAAAAATCAGTAAAAATCTGATAAATTTCTCAACAAAGATAAGAGTAGTGCAGAGTAGCAGAAATGTCAGTTGAAAAAAATCTGTAAACATATAGAATAAGAAGTTGGAAGTTGGTGTTTTTTATCCATATAATAAGATGGGTTATCACCTCATAAGATTTTTCCTCACTTCATTGTCAGGATCTCTTTTTAAAATTTCCTTTTTCCCCCCAAACAAATGACATGTGACAGGCTATATTCTACAAATTTTTAAAGAAATAATCAAGCTTCTTTAACTATTGAAATTTAATTGCTGGAGATAATAACTTTTCATGGATCTCTTTCCATCTGGAAGAGAATAGCAGCAACCTGTGGTACACAATCACCATATAACTGGGCTCTTCTATTAATTGTCTAACTTCTCTTCCTACATCCAATCTCTCTGCCCTGCAGTACAGCCTATAGACAACAACTTCCAGATATTCTTACTGCAATAAGTATCTGAAAAGGGATACTCTCTACTTAAAAGCCATGATTGTCTGCATAGAAACTTCAAACTATTCAACTTGTTCTTTAAGGCCCTTCCAAAAGTTAGCCCCTAAAAATCTCTGACACCTTACTTCCCACTACTCCTGCCAAGTCTTTCTCCCATTGTCCTGTCTTTTGACTTTTGCTCTTCCAGCACTTCCATGTCTAGAACCCTTCATCTGATACCTGACAAATATTTCCTCATTTTTTTCTTTTTTTCTATATGTTCCATTTATATATTTTCCATATATATATTCTCTCCAGCAAGCCTTTAAACTGCTTGGAGACACTGTCTTCTACCACTTAGTACATCCAAGTTATACAAATTTGGGGGGTTTTTTTGCTTTATGCATTAATCCCTCCAAGCCTTGAGCAAGGCCAAGGTAAGACTGATTAGTGATACATACATTCACCTTCTTGAACAAAGACAGTTCCATGTTGCTATCATGCCTTTTGATTTCTACACATAATCTTGATTTAAATGAGATCTGGTTACTTAATTTACTTTTTTCCTAACAAAAGAATATATTTAGCTTCTTAGAATAGAAATTGCACAATTATTGCTTTATAGATAGGCTGGTCAACATCCTTGATTCTTGGAAGCAGGTAAGCATGAATCTGTGCACAAGAGTTTATAAAAATAGAGATATTACATAGAGATGTCACAGAATCATGAACTTTTAGAAATGGAAGGGAATTCATCTGACTCTCTAGCTTAACCTCTCCATTGTAAAGATAAGCAAAATAAGATGGAGGTCACACATCAAGGAAGTGACAAAGTCAGGACTACAATCCAGAGTCTTTTGACCCATTTTCAATGAAAACATTAGTCATTAAATGTGTGTGTATTTGTATAGTATGCACTATGGAACAGTCTGTAAAATATATATATATGATACATTATAGAAACAGCATTACATACGTATTTACCAAAATCAATGTGTACTGTTTATACAGGTGAAATACAGTGACAGGAATGGTCTTCATGCATATATCTGAAGATGATTCTCCTCCATCTATCTGTCGATCCAGCTCTTCCCTACTATTGATTGGACATTCTATGCTTTTCGCCTTGTAACAGGACACAGATGGGCTGCCCTAGGGAGGAGGAGAGGGCCACCAAGGGCCAACAATTATCTCTCTGTATTAAATGAGATGAACAAAGGGAACCACTGTAGCTTCCCAGCTCGAGACCACAGATTGTGAAGAATCTGGTGCAAGAGTTAATTTGCAAGCCTAAAATTAGGAGCAAAGGTCACCTGTCATCCAAGAGTAAGGCAGAAAGGCAATTCAGTCATCCAGAAGGTCAGTACTGGCCTTCTCCTTGGAGGCAGAAAGCCGGTGGACCAAGGCAGGGCAGCCCCTCAGCAAGTTGCACTACCCACCTGTATGGTAGGTCCTTTCGAGGCAAAGTTGTCCTGAACATCAATAATGGGCCTGGATCACACAGCATATCCCTTGAAGAGTCTCAATGCTCCTAACCTAGTCCAACGTGACTCACAAAGTGAACATTCAGCAAATGTCTACAGATTGACTCATGGAAGTATGCTCCAGTTCCCCAGCTCCAGGTATAGAGAACAATGGAAAAATCTATAAATAAGATAGATAGGTGGTACAGTACATCAAGTGTCGGGTCTGGAATCAGGAAGTCCTGAGTCCAAATCCAGTCTCAGACACTAGGCGAGGCAAGTCACTTAACCATGTTTGCAGCAGTTTCCTCATCTGTAAAATGAGCTGAGAAAGAAATGGCAAACCACTCCAGTACCTCAGTCAAGAAAACTCCAAATGGGGACACAAAGAGTTGGAAATATTTAAATGACACAACACACTAAGTGATAATAACTTATATTTATGTAGAACTTTAAAGTTTACAAGTACTTCATATACATTATCTCATCAAACTTAATAACCCTCTGAGGTGAATACTACAATTATTACTTCATTTTGTAGATGAAGAAACCATGCCTAGAGAAAGTAAAAGGCTTGTTCATGGTCACACAGTAACTGTCAAAGACAGGTTTTGAACCCAGGTCTCCTGGACAAAAAGCTTAGCATTCTATCCCTGTACCATAAAGGTTCTCTCAATATTTCTCTATTCCTCTTAATATTCGCCTTCCTGAAATGTCATGTACATTAAGCTCTATTAACACAGGGCAGTTCATCTATTTTCATTGATATAACAACCATAGTATCCTCCTGAGCAGATACTTTTCCTGCAAATCCTGGCTCCTATCTCTCTTCTTTCTTCTTCTTCCTCAGTATCTCTGATGTGAACATTTTCTTTGTTCTTAAACACACTTTATCAGCTAGAGCTCTGTTCTGTTGATCAGAGTTCAGAAAATGCTTTCTTAAGCCATACTACACATAATTTTCATTCAAATTGCTGAAGAAATATCATGTTAGATTTAGAGAAATACAAAGATATTCACATTACCCCAAACACAACTAGGAGATAAATGTCATAGCAGAAAAAGACTCGGTTTCAATGGAGGGGAGTGCCTCACTACATTTGTCAATTATATGAATAGAGGGCAAATCATTTAAACTCTCTAAGACTCAATTCCTCTATCTGGATAATGGGGAAAATAGGATTTGCACTATTTCTCTTACCATTTTGCTACAAAATGTTATATTAAAAAAACCTTATAGTCATGTAATTGATGGGGTTTGTTATTATTGTTTTCCATGCTTTTGCAGCCATCTCCTTTATTTCTCATTCTGGGCTCTGTATCTTCAACATAGATACTTTCTCAACTACTCTACCTCTGGTTAAATTCTGCAGCTAGCTGGCATAAGGGATAGAATGTTGGACCTGAAGTCAGGAAGAAAAAAGTTCAAATTCTGCCTCAGATATTTATTGACTGTGTGACCCCAGGTAAATCACCTGACCTCTGTCTACCCTAGTTTCCTCATTTCCAAAATGCAAATAATAACAGCACCTAAATCTCATATCTATTGTGAGCATCAAATGCAGCAATATTTGCAAAGTTCTTTGCAAATCTGAAAGTGCTTATATAAATGTTAGTGGTCACTATTAGCTATTATTACCATACTAGAGAGATTCCTTAGAGCAATGACCAGCAGTTCAAGAAAACCATTTCAAGAACCACATCCCACGTGAGTACACTCCTTCTGTACTTTAACTGAACCAAATCTAGTCTTGTTCTTAAAAAGAAAAAGAAAACTTACTGATGGCTTTTCATTTTAGTTCATCATTGACTTTGCTTGTCAACCAATCAATTGATCAATAAACAATATTTACTAAACACTGCATGGTGTTCAGTCCTGCCACATGTGCATTTAACATAATCCTTATTCTCAAGTATCTTAAGTTATAGATATAAGACCAGCACCTAAGAAAAATTCAGAGGAGAACACAAGGGAAATAATCAGCTGGTGAATATTGAGGTACAGATAGGATTCTTCAATTGCTGCCTATCCCCACCTTTTCACAGACTGCTCCAGCTGGTTTCTATGATGCCTAGAGCTGGAAAGAATTTCAGAGGCAATCTAATGCCCACTCCTTTCTTTAAAGATGAAGAAAGTTAAGCCAAGGAATTTTAAGTGACTTGGCCAAAGTCATACATGTAGTAAGTGAACCTCCCTTTTCACCTTAGGCCAAATGATATCAGATTCCCCTCAAATATATAACATGGAGATGTCACTGATTTCTCTCAGATACATGACATATTAATGTAACTCTGAATACCCTAGCTATACGTGGTGTTCAATACTCTTTTCTTTCTTCATTTCATTCTTCTGTCACCTGTTAATCTTCCCCAAGTTTTCTCAAAGTAAGAAAGTATGATTTGATATTATAACAAAGGTGCTAATTGGATAATTAGGTGACCCAATCTGCCATTATTGTTGTTTGTCCTAGGTTTTCGAAGAGAATCAATGATATCACAGGGTGATGTCTTGACTTGCATGAATTGGATTTAGGTGAAACAGAGTTGTACAAAGTCATCAGCCTCATCTATCATTGAAGTCCAATGGCAAGGCTAAAGGTGATGAGCCAGAATGCAGTGGATGACTTTGGTATCTTTAATAGCTTTAGCTATTTTAGCTTTAGCTACCTTTATGGTTGTTGGACCAAACTTCTCATTCATCCATTCCATCAAAGGAAGTCTTCACATATTTGAGTTAGATACCTCTTAAATCATCAATGGGTTTATATCCCATTGGTTATCCTTAATCTGGTTTAGCTCATCTTCTGAGACCAGTTTTTCAGGGTATAAAGCATGTTATAGTTTCTTGGAGCCACATATGAGAGTGGAATGCCAGATAGACCCCAAATGCAGTGAGCAGCCCTGAAAAGGACTCAGCAAACCCTCATACTATAGTACTAATTCTCCTTCCCTCACTTACCCCAGCTCTGCTATTAAATTTCTAAGCAGCATCGATCCCCTCTATGAGCCTCAGTTTTCTAATCTGTAAAACAGATGTGTTGAAACAAATGGTTCCTATGATCCCTTACAGCTCTAAAAATCTAACCATATTTTGTAGTTTGCCAGAAAAACTATATATATTGTCCTTCAATCTTCTTTCTCATTGCTTAGTTCTTCTTAAATAATATATGAATAGTATAAACAATCTCACCCTTCCCCAGTTAATTGCCTTTTATTTCCTCTTCTCTTTTCTTATTCTTTATGACTGAATGTTTCCAGTTCTTGTTTTGTTTTGTTTTGTTAACAACATGGTGTCTTTGCTGACACATGAACTGTATATTTTCTTATCTCTCCATGCTCTTCAAATAAGTTTTCCCCTTAAAGGGCAGTCAGGTATACAACATGACTCAAAAAGTGGACATAATATAGCTATGCAGTCTACATGGTTACAAGACAAATGAAACCTTACACAATTGCTCTTAACCCACATTGATTACACAAAAACAGGAAATTTTTGAGCAGAAAAAGATCTAGTATGGTAAAATATAATGATGCCTCAATAAGGCATCAAGAGGCCCAGGTTTTAGTCCTGGCACCCTGCTACTCCCAAGTTATATGATCACTCTGGATGACAGTTTCCTCATTTCCTCTATAACAACAGCTAGCATTAATATATATTTAAGATACAAAGTTTTGTACATATGTTAACTCACTTGAAATAGGGAATGAAATGGAAAAGTATTTATTAAGCACTTCCTATGTGTTAAGAATTAAGGATACATAGAGAAAAAGAGTTAATCATCTCCGTCACATCTGCCACTCAAGGCTATTAGGAGATTGGAATAAGATAATGCAAGTGAAAGAAAAACTGTTTATTATCATGAAAAGATAAAAGTATTATTTATAAAATATGGGAAAATTGGAGCCCAGAGTAACTGACTGCCTGGTCTAAGGTTTGTTGGCTGGTTAGTAACAAAGTTGAGACCACTCCTAGCCCAGAATTCTTTCTTCCCAGCAGACTACAGATGACTTTCTCCCATCTTTCTTTCACCTGTATCACACTACCTAATGCTTCATTATTTTACTGCCTCATATTCTCAAACTGTTTCTTGTCTGAATGCCTTACTTTCCCAAGTATATTTTATTAAAATCTAGGAAAAGAGAGAAGTAGCATTTGATTTTCCAATGTCTTATTTCATACAAGTGTGGCTTCAAGTAAATGGGCTTCCTCATAGACCAAGAGAGAAAACTACTTTGGGTGACTGACTAAAAATAAGTTCCTCAAGAAGATCCTTACCAATCAGGACATGCACATTTCTCAAAGTTTTCGAAGTTCAAAAAAGTGGAGATGCCCTTATTGATGTTATGTCTTTTCAAGTTTAAAACAGTGGGGAGGAGATGGGGAGATCCCTAGAGTTGGATGTGGAAGCTACCACACAATCTTGACAAGGTGCCTGATGCTCAGAAAAGAGCCAGGAGGAAGGCTGTGGACCACTCTAGAGACCACACCTGGCTCCATTTTTTTTTCTTTACTTCTATGACTATCCCACTGGGTCTTTTTAATTGCACAAGTTCTGGGTCATCTGCAGCTATTAATATTGGAACAATAGCTTCTCCCTTCCTGGATCACTGTTCTGGAGAAACCTTTATGAATGGATTATTTATGAAATCTAGGGCACTAGCAATCTCTACTCTCTCCTTCACTGCATGAAAATAGACCCCTCTGTTTATAAACATCCAAGAAATTTTAAAGCATACAGTGAAGAGATGAAGAGGCAAACACACCCATGACTTGCAATGCTACCCACAAAAAAAGCCCAAGAGCTCTGGCTGAAATACCACAAGTGTTCCATTAGAGAAATTGTCACAAATGAAAGAGTACAAAGTATAGAAAACCACAGAAAGAAAAAAAAGTATTACTGCTACATTTAAAATTGTGCCTTCTATCTTAAGTTTTAATCAGTGGCCTTTTCCAGTTTTGATAGCATTATACATTATATTATTATTAGTTTTGATATTATTATACATATTTCAAACAGTTGGAGATAAATGTTAAATGTCTTGCCTAAAAGTAGAGATAAAAAGCTAATTAGCATTTCTAGAATCTCCAGCTCAATGCTCTTGGATTCATACCATCTGTATGTAACAAGTAAGACCTATTGCCCTAGACCTACTAATAGAAATATGCAGAGCAATGGTACACACCAAAAGCAACCAGGCATTCAATTTTCCATAAAATTTTGTCAGAAAGGGATGGTAGCCCTCTCTGTATCACACAACTTAATGTTTCATTATCTTACTGCCTTACTGTTTCTTGTCTGAATGTTTTACCTTAAGATATATTTTGTATATTTTAAATCCTATATTAATGCTAGCTGTTGTTACAGAGGAAATGAGGAAACTGTCATTCAGAGTGGTCATATAGCTTGTGATAAGTTTAAGGAATCACAGTTTAAGGAATCATGGCAGGAACAAGAAAAGCTTATATACCCATCCAGCAGTTCTAAATTTCCCAAATGTGGCAAAGTCTAAATTGAAGTGGCCAACGATTTCTAGCCAACATTGAGAACTGTCTATGTGTTGGGAGGGGAGAGGGGGACCCAGAGTGGGTGGAAAGCTGTGTGTTGTTGGTAGTTTGCTTTTTTTTTCCTGGCAAAGGATTAACACATAGGTTCTTAAACAAGGGGTTCCCCCCTTCCACAGCTGACAGCAGCAGCTGCAACCTCTGACTCACTCACAGAATGGCAGGGAATCCAATCAAAGAGAAAAGAAGAAAGTGGACAACCTTTCCTCAGGGAGCATGAAACACAATACCAGCCCTTCTCCAAACCCTGCAGACACCAGTCCTGATTGGAGTTTGCGTTGGAACAAAGGGAAATTGGTATTTAAAAAAAAAAAAAAAAAAAAAAAAACTCTTCTGAAAGCCAACTCAGCAGATGGTTTTTTTTCCCCCTCCTGGGCTATACCAGGAAAAAAGGGGAATGGGGAGGAGGGGGAGGGGAGGGGATCAGGGAGGAACACAACTGCCACCAGGATACAGATGACTGAGAAGTGACAAAGATGGGCAAAGTGGGCTGACCTCTAACCCGGCGGCTTCACAAAGGGCAATTAAACCATGTGTAGGCGATCTGGACTGTGTTGCCGACTACACCCAACCTGCAGCTGTTGTTCATCACAACCCCGTCTGCAGGCTTTATTAAAAGCGAGGCAATGAGGGAAGGGGAAGACAAATGTTGGGGGATGGGAAAAGAGGAAGAACACTAGAGAAGAAGGCGGAAGAAAAAGATCATAAATCCCCAAGTAAAAACTGAATGAGGATTTAGGAATAAATCGGGTGACATCTCCAAAGAGCATGTCTGTCAAGACTGCAGTCACATAATAATAATAACAATAATTATTATAATGATGATGATTACACCTTACATTTATATAACACATTAAACTTTTCAAGGTGCTTTCATAGCTTTTATCTCATTTTATCATCCTTAACCACCCTATACATTCAGTAAGAATTACCATGCTCATTTGCAAGTTGAAGAAACTGAGTGAGGGAACACGACTAAGACAGTTAGTAGAAGAGCCAAGGTGAGCTTCAGTTTTGCTTCTTTGACAATATAAATCTTGCCCCTAGAAGTAAATCTTGCACAAAATGAGGTGCTTTACAGGATCTTACTTTGAGGTGAGCCCTTTCTTCCACAGAAAAATTCTCACTTGAGTCCAGAAACTCCCAAAGTACCTCAGATGTCACTCCCAGATTAAGTTATGGTTAAAGATAAAAATCACACTCAGCTCTGTGCTGACCATCTTGCTTCATGCCTCACTGCTGCTGAAGGCCTGCTGAGGATTTGCTTGTAGGGGAAGGCCCTAAAAGACTCAAAGAAAGAGAGCTAGAAAAGAGGTGAGAAGCATCAGTGGCAGGGTCCAGGCTCTACTCTGTCAGAGATGAACAACAATGATGAGGATTATGATGATGATGATAATGACGAGTGCCAAATTCATATACTGTTTAATTATGTGGAAGACATTCTTTACAAATATTTCATTTGACTTTCATAACTCTGTGAGGTAAGAGTTATTACAGATTTTTTATTATTATTACAGATTATATTTTACAAAGGAAGAAACTGGGCAGAGTGTTAAGTGATAGCTTCTAAGTGTGTAAGGTCACATTTGAATTCAGATCTTCCTGACTTCAATCCAGTGCTCTGTGCACTATGGTACTACCTAACTGCCAATGTGAACTATTCCTTTTTTCCTGTTTTATCCACATCCAGAAAGTAAGGTTGTGGGATCTTCACTAATTTAGTAATTTCATATTCCTTTAACCAGGAAAACAAAAATAAAAATAAAACCTGTTTGTCTATATAACCTTTTGTGTTCCTGTCCCTAACATGACCTGGAGCATCCCTATATCCACTCATCCTGCAAGATCTGGCTCAACTCTTGTTTCTTTGTAAGACCTATTCTTACAATCCAAGTCTCACTGTCACTACAATCTCTGTCCTCAATGCTTATTGCAGGAGCCTCCCAATCATCTTTGCATGTGCTTTGATGATGTTCAGTAAATGTTTACTATTGATTAAATGAGTAAAATGCTTTTCAAATCAAAATGTTCAAGGAAAAATGGAAGATACCTAGTAATTACACTGTAACCATGCAGAATTGCTTTTTCTCTTCCTGACTCTACTAGGACTTAAGAATGTTCTAGCCTTAGAATAAAGCCACAGAGCCCAAGCTCATTCCCTGGCGATTAATGGTGCCTAGCAGAGATGCATCGATCACACACAGCAAACTAAACAACTCCTTTCTAAAGGAAGTGATAGTGGGATACCTAATCTGGAATTCTCTGTCCATACATTCATGCTTAACAGCTACTGATTGCACTCCTCATCTGTAAAACACATCTGGACACTTTAATAATATCCTGTTTGTTGTGGTTCTTTAAGTGATTTGATTATAAATTCTGTCTCTAAGATAAGGCTGTAAACTTCCAAGACAGACATGTTGACTTGAACAGAATTAGTTGCACCAAGATGGAGAAGAAAACTCAATTGTGAAAGAATATTTCAGTTAATACCCAATGCCTCCTGCAAAAGTAAGGGATGTGGAATAGATACAGTTGTACTGCTGTAGGAAGAGGTTTCATCTGGGAAAGGTTATTTTGTTCTGTTTTGTTTTGTTTCATTTTCAACACTGTTATCCTTCTGCTAGTCATAAAGGAATAAGCATGTTTGTGTCTACATGAGCTTCTGTGTGAAACAATGAAACTAATTTTACGAAGAAATTAAAAAACAAAATTTCCTGCTCTTGTGGAGCTTACAATCTATTTAGGAAGATAATAATGAAATCTGACATTAGTACAGTGTTTTGTGTTTCTAAAGCACTATTCCCATTTATTATCACATTTTATTATTACGCTAATCCTATGAGGTAAGGAACCAGAGCAGGTGTTATTCTCATTCAACAGATTTTCTCAACCGGCTTGCTGAAAGGATCATGTTTAGAAGAAGCAGGAAACAAACCCAAGTCTCCTCATTCTTTGCCCTTTGCTATTTCTTTTCACCAAAACACAGACTGACCTCAAGGGGGGTAGAGGAGGAGAACAAACCAATTTATTGTACAAATCATATTCTCTTGCTCTTATTTTTTCTCATCCTCATCTACCATAACCCCAAAAAAAGTCCAGAGTTTCTGCCTTTCATAGGTAAAGGAAGGTCTTAGTCAATGTCTTCTCAATTTGTATTTCAAAGTAGATGTTAACCTCAATTTACAGAAAGGAGACTCCAGAGTACAGAGGTTTCTTCTGTCTCTAAATACATATGTAGCCTGTAATGCCAGAAAGGTAAAAAGATAAGGACCCTGGCAAGCCATACTATATCTTCCTAAAACTTAGTTCTCATCCATGCTCAAAAACTTGGAATAGCTCTCGATTTCCTCTTAAGTCATCTTCTTGGCCTTCAAAGTCTTTCACAATCTAGAGTTATTTAATCATATTTCTTCTTATTCCTATTCAAAAATGTTCTGCTTGAGTGGTCAGGTTTTTTTTTACCTCATGGTTTCACCCATGCAACCTGTCTCAAATACTTTCATGATGCTTTCTTTGACTACACTGACCTCTCCTATTTTTAGGAGAAAGAAGATGAAGAAGGGCTAAGGTGATAGGATCTAAGCCTATGATTTTATTAGCATAGGGATCACTGGTAAAATGAGCTCAAAGATGAAGGATACTTCTACCAATGCAGGTCAGCATCTCCTCTTTATAAGCAGCCTAGAACACTGAAGTGGTAAGTGATTTATACACAGTGTTTTTCTGAGGCAAGTCTTGAATCAGCTTTTGTGGCTTTAAGGATAGCTTTCAATCAGCTATGCTATTAAGTGTCTACTGGATACAAGACTGTTCACAAGGTTCAGTTATTGTTCCACATTTCCCAGTACTTCTTCCCTACAAACTCCTTCCTAGAACAATTTCTAGTACCTGACTTTAATGTCTGTCCATTGAGTCTTGATACTCAGTTGAGCATTTGATTATATACTCATTCCTTTCTTAAATTATTTTGTCTTATTACCTTGACAAGACTGATGTGCTTTTCAAAGTAGAGTCTCTAAAATGTTATGATTCTATTGATTTAAAATATTCACCACCCTGCCTGGTCCCCACTTCACATTTGGTCTGAACCCTCTATATTCCACCCAGACAGTGCTTATCTTTTACTTGCTTTTGTATTCTACAGCAAAATAAAGACTAATATAGAAGCTCTTATGCTGATTCTGCTGCCAAGGACACTTAAGTGAGCTTATGCTCACACTGCTCACCTGTATTGGGCAGCTGAAAGGAACTATGAAAGCAAGAATTTCCAAGTCAGAACTTTGGCCCTTCTCCTCAGTTATATTTTTAATATGACCCATTTTTAAGATGCAGTTGTCTAAAGGCTAAAAGATAAGGTGATCTTGAGCGCACTCTCTCTCTCCATATTTTATATATATATATATATACACATATACATATTATTATATAGTGATATATTCAACATAATGTTTTTAGTTATATAGTATATATACTATGTATGTGGTTATATAGTATATAGTTATATACTATATGATGGATATACTCTCCAGTGAATGTGTATGTGTATGTAATGTATGTGTATAGATGTATACAAACACATGCATATACATATATACATACTATATAATGTTATTATACCACATACTATACTTGAGTATACTATGGTATGCATATATATGTATACATATTCATTTATATGTGCAGCATAGTATGCTATTATATACCATACTTGAGTTTACTATACTACACTCATATTATCTAAAGCAAGATTTTATAAACTTTTTCTACTTGCTTCCCTTTTTCACTTGAGAACTTTCTAATATGACCCCAAGTATATAAGTATATAAAATAAATGTACAAATCAAATATTTGCTGATAATAAATCATAATTTCCCAACTCTTACTGTTGGGATTTATATATAATATATATATAGTATATACAATTATATATAGTATCTATAATATAGTATATGCAATTATACATAGTATATAACATTAATACACCTATGTGCATATGTGTGCATACACATACATACATATGACATAGTATCATATATCATCCTAAGCATGGGAAGCAATAAGTTGGCCATATTCTTCATTCATCAAATAACATCCAGGATATCAGAGGCAATTTTTGACACCACAATGAAGGAGAATTGCTGACAAAATAGATGAGGTGCAGAAGAGAGCAACATAAAGTCAAACAGTGGGAACCACATCTACAAGAGACAGCACTGGGGATAGTACCTTGGCCAAAACACTATGGGGAGAAATGATAGCCCTCTTTAAATATCTGAACACCTGTCAAGAGAAGAAAGCAAATTTATGCTCTCTAATTCCCAGGAGCAAAACTAGGACCAAACCATGGAAGTTATAGCAGGCCGGGTAATTGGCCCACCTGGGGAAAGAACCTGAGACTTTGGCCTCATTAGCATCATGCTATAACCAATTAAGTTAAGTGGTCTGGCATATACTACCAAATGTTAGGCAAGGGGCTATCTAAAAGAATACATTCCCATCTGCAAAAAGCTAAGGAATGGCCATGGACATGCTCTTCACAATTCTCTCTCCACCCAGAGAAAAGAATTCCACAACCAGTCCTAGCCCATACTGTGAAAGCCACAGGAATCTTGTGCAAGTCTAAGAATAATGTCTAAGAGGAAATACAAGCTTTATAAAACACACCAAAGCAACCTGCATTTGATACTCATGATGGTTATCAAACATCTTCCCAGGCCAGCCAGGAAAGTGGGAACACTTAAACTTTTCAAAGTAAATAAAAGCTTCCACTGTTTATTCTGGTGAGGTCCTAGGCCAAAGGCAAGGGCTAAGGAAGGCAGTGCTTAAAGGAGGCATGATCAACAACAACAACAACAACAATAACAAAACAAACAAGACCCTCTCATAGAAACACTGGACCAATGGCATTTTAAAAGTCATCTTCCAAAAATATGAACCACCTGGAATTACAGAATCTGAGTAGAAAAGGGACATCATGTTTATCTAGTTTAACCTCCCACCCAAAACAGAAACTTTTCAACAGCATCTCTGACAGATGTTTATCTAATCTCTGGCTGATTACTTCCATCGACAGAAAAAACACTACCACATAAGTTAAGCACATTATTCTGTAATTTTATATGCTGTACAGTTTTGTGTTTCTTATATGTGAGAGCACATGCACATGTGCAGAACCCACGAGAATATGAATGTTCAGCTATTTATTCCCAGATGCATTAATCTCCTGGGGGTATCAAAGAATTTGTCTGGTTTACACAAATGTACCTCTCTTTTGCCTTCCTGCCCAAGATTGTCTTCTCTGAGTTTCTGTGGCCACCTGTTCTTGCATTCATCTGCTTTAAATTCTCTTTTTCCAAGTTGCATGTATATCTGCCTTTTAATGACAATAGGAGTCATAAAAACAATTTCTTACCTAGGAAAAGGCTTACAACATGTCCAATTACAAAGAAATTAATAGATAAGATAGATAAAGAAAAATGTTCTTCCCTTTCTCCTTATATTCCCACACTAATTTTTCTCATGATTTCCATAGCAGACTTTCATTTTCTATTAGTGAAATCTAAAAGCTGAATCAACTCCACTACAGCAGTATCTCTGAACTACTTTGTTAAATTCCTTTGCTCTCTGCCCCAGCTGCCCCTAACCGGTTCCAATTACTTCCTGGCCAAAGCCACTTGTGTCTAATAAACATGCAAGGCAGTTTGTGGGATCATTCTGCATTGTTGTATTTTGAACAGAGAGCTTCCGTCTTAAAGGTACAGGATACCGAGGCTAGAAGTACAGGGAAGGAAAAAAGGAATTTACTTTTTTGTTTCTTAAATCTAACTGGGGTCCAACAGGAAACTTTGGTGTACTAGACTTTTTGAGGCAGTAAATGAAAAATGTTGGAAAAGAATGAGGGGGAATATCCTCTTCAAACAATAAAAGAATGACAGCTGTTAGCTGGCAGAAGCAGCTTTCAAATCAGCTGCAGAACATCGTTCCTTTTACATAACTTAAAAACTTCCAATTTGAGTCATCCTTTGTTCTCAGCTATAAGTATTGGTTTCACTGATAAATGCCCACATAACTTTGAACAATTTCTAAATAGATTAAGAGTGTCTATCAGTGTTTTCCCCTACACAAATTCTTGTACAGAAAGACATAAATACTGGGATTGGGGGAAAATGAAAAATACAAGAAATTTACCCTGTCCTCATACAATAAAAAAAAAACTGCTTGAATATACAGCAATTTGATGGCACAATTTCTGCCCTTAAGGAGTAGGAGCTACTAAGTTAAAAAGGCACATGGTTGGAAATTATGATTCACAATACCGATTGATAAATATATTCAAGAGGTAGAAAAGAAGATTATATGAGGCCAGAAGAAGATGGCCATTACTTCCAAGAAATATTAGAGGAGGCTTAGTGGAGAAGATTGCCTTTAGGTCTGGCTTTAAAGGAACATGCTTAAAAGATCCTCAACAGAGGATCTAGGGTCACATCCCAGGTATTTCTGTGTCTTCCTGCCTTTGATGATTCTGGAAAAGTCACTTCACCTGCCTAAGATTCAAACAAGATGATCCTTGAGGTCCTTTCCAGCTCTACACGCAGTGATCCTATGATTATGCACCAACATGAGCAGTGTAAATAATAAGTACATGAGAGGAAATAGAGGTAACCAGAGGGCTAGAGATAGTCACAAATGGAAAACTGGAAGGACATTTACAGGACATCTTTTCCAAGACTTTTCTTTTACTAATGAGGAAAAAGGAGTCCAAAGAGATTAATAACCTAATCAAACTCATATAGCTGCTAAGTGTGGCAATACTAGAATTTGAAACCAGGTCCACTGATTCTAAATCAATTATGGTTTCCTGCATCAAGTTTCATTAGAAATGAAGACTTCCTGGTGGAAGTAAAATTTCAGCTAAATTTTGAAACATAATTGTTAGTATTAAGGGGCATCCAAGAAGATCATAAACATTGTGAAAAGTTGAAAAGTTTGCTCTTTTGCAAAAAAAAAAAAATTGCTTTAAGGCCCAGAGTTAATTTTATGCAAATGAACCAAGAATTTGAAAGGAATGGGCCAACTCAGGTTCTTCATTAATAGAAAAATGTCACTGGGGAAATTTAAAAAATATTAATAGAGCTTGTACTTTTACAACAAAAATGATGTTGCAGTAGGTCCAGGCCCAAGGCTGAGTTCTCTTTTGAAAAAAGTTGCATAGAAGGTTAGACTCCACATGGAACAATTTCTCTCTTCTTCCTATTCTACTACAGGTCTTTCCCAACCTTTCCACATACAGTCAGTTGTTTTTCAGCCTTGTCCAGGTCTTCGTGACTTCATTTGGGATTTTCTTGACAAAGATACTAGAGTGCTTTGCCATTTTCTTCTCCAGTTTGCTTTACAAATGAAGGAACTGAGGCAAACTAGGACTTGCCCTCTGTCATATAGCTGTCTGATAAATATAGTGTGTCTGGTAAATGTTCCTGACTATAGGTCTAGTGCTCTATACACTGTCTCCTAGCCAGCAATAAAAACAACTCAGATACCAGCGTATCTGGTAAATGGAAGATGTCCAGAGCCCAAATTAGGAATGAAGAACATCTTCAAAGCAGTGAATTTCCACATAGAATTGAATTAACTTGAGAGTAGGCCTTATTTAAATTTTCTCTTTGCATTCCCCAGTGTCTAGCATGGTCCTTAACTTATAGTAGGCGCTTAATAAATACTTGTTGATTGATGGCAAATATTGTTCAAATGTAGGAAGTAATTAGTCTGGGTGCCATAAGGATTTTCTCTGCTACTAGTTGCTTCATAACAATAACTACTAACTGACCCTCTGGGAAAAAACAGACAATGGGCTCAAACCAAGGAAAAGAAATAACTTCCCCATATAAAATGAGTTTTCACAATGCATAGAATCAGAAAATGTTTGAATCAGATAACCTTAGAAACCACATTGGTTCAATACTTGCCCCATCTCACCTTATTACAGACAAGAAAATGGAGGCCAAGTTAAAGTGATTTATCTTAGGCCATTTATCTACTTAATGTCTCTAGTCCAGGCTAGAACCTAAATTCTGATTTCCAATCCAGAGTGCTTCCACTATACTAGATTACCAATCAGAAATATATCTCTCCCTCCCCCACTAAAGTCATTCCTACAAGACAACCTGTTATTTTAACTAAAAGAGAATGAAAAAAGTGAAACTTTCCAGTCACTGTAAGTGGAAGGAGGTGGGAGATATAGTGCAAGGAATATAAAACTGAAGAAAAATAGAAATCCTCCGGGGATAAAAAAAAAAAAGAAGAAAACCAGCATCTTACAAAGAAATGATAGTGCAATGCATCCAAAGAGGGAATAGGCTGAGAGTCCTCATATTCTATGATTTTATAAATGTATGATCCTCAGAGTAAGTAAAACAGAGAGGACTGGCAATTCTGAGAGAAGTACTGGAACACAAACATGTGACCCAATATGGAAGATTGCAAGAAGAGTTAAGGTCAAAGGAAGTGGACTCTGGGAAGCACTGGTATCTAGGAGAGAACTTGGGGTTTGCTAGAGCCACCTCAAATAATTTCAAGAAACTTAATTATTAAATTTTCATATGAGTATTTATACTTTAGAAATTTATACCTTAGAAATATGTAGCAAATGCTACATATTAAGGTTTTATTTATTTATTCATTCATCTATTCCTCCATTCATTCATTTAATTATTTCACTGATTGTCCCAAATTTAAGAAAGGAAAAAAATAATATTTTAATGATACAAATTAAATTTAAAAGTGTTCTATGCATAAATTTTCCCCTGGAGATACAGTTTTTTGCACAAGGCCAAAAGGAAGAAAGAAATTTCTCTCTCTGGTTCCTATTGACTAGTCTAGGTCTTAATCATCTCATAGTCAGATGACTGAAACAATGTCATAATTGGTCTCTGAATCTTCCACCTTTCCCGTTTCAACCTAATCTACATCCAGTGCCAGTTGAATTCTCCTCAAGTATGACTTGGATCACCTCATTACCCTCTTCAAAAACTTTCAGTAACTTCTCAGTTTTTTTCCTCTACGTCCTAAAGTCATCTTCTGATAATTCATTGTAGCATGGATACAATCCTGCATTCTCAAAGTGGCAGCCAAATACAGAATCTAACAGATCCTGGATTAATTTATTAAAGTTTTGAATCTGGGCCTAGGAAGATACAGAGGAAAAGAATATCAGGAAGGCCATCCTAGAAAAATGAAGATAGGCCTCTCCTCAGAAGGCATGAGAACTTCCAGTCAAACATGTTTGGCCACAGCAATTCATGAACTTAACCTATTAAAAAGCAAAAAGGGAATCCTATCATATACTACTCCTCTAGGGCACATATTGCTTTACTCGTCTTTTTACTTCTAAATACCTGGAATGTAATAGGAATATAATAAAGGCTTTTTAGTTGATCATGTGTTATCTGCAGAGAGGGAAGGAGGACCCATGTCAAAAAATAAAATAAAATCAGTGTTCTTTTGAAGTAATGATACTTAGGGAAATTGAGACTCCAGAGATATTACCCACATTTCTACAAGTTTGTGGCAGAGTGCACCTAGAACCAATAAATCCTTGCTCTTTTTAACCTAACGTGACTATATATTTATAAGTTATCATGGAATCTTAGCTTCTTAATCATCACAAGCTATAAGAAAAGGCTAGGATATGCTTGCCAGCCAGAACACTCAAGGCAAATAAGACCCATTTGAAAGCCTCCTCTGGACTGTGCTGGCATTGTCCAGACTTTTCATGACAAAATCTTTGATGGCGAATTTGCTTCCAAGTTTTCATTACTCAAATACTGTGTTATTTATATTGATACTTTAACAAGCAAAGTAGGCTCTAGGGGAAGAAAAAAAAAGACTTCTATAAACAAAGATGGCTAGAAGTGTCTCACGATATTATATCATGGAGAAGGTCTAACCCTAACTAGTCCCCAGTAATGTAATCAAGTTAACAAAATCTAAAACTTGACTTTATGCTCAGTCTCTGCTGAACTGGAAAGTAACCTATCTGGAGAATGATACAGAAAAGAATCTCATAAATACAGGTCTGGATACAAGACTATCCTGAAGTAAAATTGTATAGTCAATGAAGACTTTAGAACTCTACAGGTAAACTTTTCAGATCCCATTGGAGCTTGCATGCTGCAGTAAAAAGGGCATGAACTAATAATCATCATCATTATCATCAGAAGAAGAAGGCTTGCTGCATTCAAATACTGCCTTATGTTTCATTTAACCTACTTGAGCACCAGTTTCCTCATTTGTAAAATTTGGGGGTTGGACTACATGTCTTCTAAGGTCCTATCTCTACAACTATGATGTTATGTCCTCTTGAGGAGTCCTTCTCTTTGATTTTTTGGCTTTGAGTCATGACAATTGAAGTTCATGGGACAGTTAGACAGTGTAGTAGTTAGAGTACCAGCTCTGAAGTCAAGAGGACTTGAGCTCAAATCTGGCCTCAGACACTTAACATTTACTAGCTATATGACTCAGGATAAGTCACTTGACCCCAATTGCCTCAACCTCTTCCCTCTCCCCGCCCCCAAAAAAAAAGATCTGAATTCAAATACAGATTGAAACACAAGCTGTGTGACTAGACAAAATGCTCCATCTGCCTTGGTTTTCTTGACTGTAAAATGCCTCTACCTCACAGAGAAGTTGTAAGGATCAAGTGAGCTTTTCATGGAAAAGAGACACTTCTTAGAAATTATAAATTCCTCATTTCCTCTTCTTTTCCTTGCACTTCTTTTCTCACTTTTCTTTCCCCCACAAACCCATCTGTAGGTAAGTCTAATTCTGTTTGACAGATCATGCTTTACAATTGAATTGTGGTATGAAAGTTTTTAACCCAAGTTTATACCTATAATGGACTTAATATGGGAGTTCAGTTTGCTAGAAGATTTGTCACTCATGCTCCAGCAGTTTGCTTTTTACTGAATTAAAGTAACAGAAAATCATTTATGACTGGCTGTCTTTAAGAATTATTCAATCATAGACCCAGAACTGAAAGAGACCTTAGAAATCATTTGATTCAACCCCCTCATTATTACAAATGAGAAAACAGAGATTTAATTTGTCCAAGCTAATAATTAACATAGCCAAAATTTGAACTCAGGTCCTTTGACTTAAGTTCAGAATTAATTTCACTGCACTAAATTGTTAATTTTAACTAAATCAATTAACCAACCCTGCCCCAAAATGGTCTTTTTTTTTGGGGGGGGGAATGGGGAAGAACTAATTAAATATAAGGTAGAACTACACAAGTCAATCCAATGCTATGCAGTAAAAACAAGGTCTCCATGAAAAAGATCATTATGTTATGGATCTGAGTCTATAGAGAGATTGTAGAGAAAAAAAGAAAAGCAGAGAAGAGGAGAGATGAGGACTGTTGAGAAGAGAAGAATAAAGCGGAGAGGAGAGAAAAAGGAAAGGAAAGAAAAAAAGCTTCTGACTGCTTAAAGGAAATCCAGTTCCTTCTCTCTATGCAAATAACTAATACTGCAATTTTATGCAAAAATGAAATATCAGTTTGTGTTTTTCACCTTTTCAACATCCCGTCTAGTCCCTTCACTGCCAGTTTTGTTTATTTTTTTGTTGTTTTTTAAATACATATTTTCAAAGCATATCAATGGAAAATGTCTAATGGTAACTAACACTGGGCCCACTGCCTAAGCATACACTCACACAGAAAGGCTTTCTATCATCCTTCAAATAGCCTGGTCACAATGTTATGGAAAGTAGACTAGCAGCTCACCCACCCTACCGATAACCCTATCAGCTGTCTCTACACTTTCCCTTCCCTAGGAATCAGAAAATTCAGACACAGAGTAAAAAAAAAGCCAGAATGAGAAGAATGATAAGAAGCAAGTCCCAAATGACCCTCTGTATTGTGTGAGAAGCCCTTGCCCAGGCGCTGGCTTGATATAGTATTTTGCATTAAATTCCTGCTGCTCCCCAGTCTTTCCAGTCCCTGCTAAGTACTGAAGCTTTCATTTGTCTGATCACCCATCAGAATTAGCACAATGCACCACAGATAAAGAAATTCATCTTAGATTCAATTAAGATTCATCAGTATTGGAGGAGGGTGCCCAACTCCATGGGTGAAACTGGTTTGCCTGAGCACTGGCATATGCAAATGTATGCCACACAGCACTTGCTGGCATTGTCATCATTGGAATCAGTCCCAAGGCATGGATTCCAAGGGGTAGCCTGAAGTACTCTGAGGCATTCCAACAGGCACAAGGGAATTCTGGGGGCAATTCTTTTGGCTTTAAATAAGACAGAAGAGATACTTATTAAAGCACAAGGAATTGTTGGGGTTTTTCCCCAGGACATAGAATTGGGGTTCCTTTATCCAAAAGAAATAGGTGATGGCTATTCTGTGGGCAGCCATTCAAATCTTTCCATTTCACTGGGAATGAAGGGAAACAGAGGCATTTATTTACCAGATCCCCATCTAACATGATAGATGTTACAACAAAGTAGTAAAGTGGTGCACATTTACATCATCATGAAAATCCAAGTCCAGAACAAATATGCATTTTTTAAAGGATCTCATATGGAATCATTCATGATTCTATAAAGTTTTCAAAACAGGTGAGATACCCTTAGTTTAGTTTTGTTTTTGTGTGTGTATGTGTGTTTTAATACAGAGAATCTAGAAATAATTATAAAGACCTAATGAAGGAGAAAAGTGGTATTTTTAAGCTGTGGTTATGAAGTAATAATTCTCAAGGATCCTTTGTATTCACAAAATTTAAGATTCACCTTCTTTTGATTTTAAAATGCAGTAATCTAGCAATAAGCTCAGGCATTCGGAATGTCAGGTTTAAACTGAAGAAATAAGTAATTCTTAACTAGACAATAGGATTAGTATTATAAAGTGCTACCTGAAACCAAAGAACCAATGAGGTCAAGACTATTTATAGTTGCACCCCAGACTATAAAGAGATTCCCTTAGAACCTAGTTGAGTAGGGATACTTATCTCTTCTAGTATTCTCAATCACCAGACAATGAAGACTCCAAGTACAGGTGGAGATGGGGCAGAGAGTGAGCTCTTGATCTACATGGTACTCTAAGTATCTGTCAGAAACACTGATAACCACAAAGAAGTCAGGAATGGATGATGATAAAATTATTTGTGATATGAGATGGCTTTCTGGGAAAGGGGAGAAGCAAAGATCCATAAAGTAACACAGATGAAATAAAAACAAAAAAAATTATTAAAATGTATTTTTAAAAAAGGAAGTGGATGGCAATCTTGGTTCAGATAGCTATGTTATCATAATGGAAAACAAAATCATTGTCTAACAATATATATTCTTGCAACTCCTACAAATCCATGTCTATCACAGTGAAACTTCTATTAAGTGGAATCTACCTAACTGAAACATTCAACGGAGACTCCTTCAGTTGCTGATCTTTAAGGGAAAAGATCTATGCCTACCAAGAATTTAGTTTAAAAACCTACCTTCTTATTATATCCATCTTCATTCCTAGAAATCATCACCCTGATATTCAAAAGTAACAACCTAAGACCCTGAAAGATATCAGGCTAAATCTAGCCAGGAACTAAGCTACTAAGACTGTAAGCCTAATATTGTAGATACCTGCCCAGAAAATGTCAGGAGTGATTCTCAATAATAAAGATTGAAATCAACTCGGTTAACCAGAAAATTCATTTCACCAGAACTCCCTTACCTCCAGTCTCACCTTGAATTTAATGTTTGTTGAATTGAAATTTCAGTTTCTTTGCCTACATTCTGACTCTGTATCAGAAGACCTTCAAACTTCCATTTACAATCAAAGACATATTACATGATACTGACACAGTCATCTGAGGTGGACAAAGGACACAAATTCTGTTATTAAACCTGACATCCAGATGATAGTGCTATCAGATCTTTGTGTTCTTTGTAGAGAAAGGTGGGTAAGAAATGCATAGAAAGACAAACCAAGGAAAAACAAGTCCTTTCCCTTTTGGGCCTTGATTAAAAGTAGGTCTTATCTCTGTACAAATCCTAAGGTTTATGTTTGAAGAAGTACAAGCAGTGGCTAATCAAGCCTTGGAAAATACATGAGCAATAAGACATATATGAGTCCTTACCTTTTTTTTAGAGTGGCTTCGCTCCTCATCCTTGGCAGCTTTACTATTTTTCCCAGCACGTGAAAGCTTCTGGTCCCCAGACTGCTTGATGGTGATCTTAATCTCAGGTGGGCAAATATAGTTCTCCAGGTTCTTAGGTGGCTTCTTAGCCCTCTTAGTGGTCTGGATCTTAAGTTTCAGGCTCCCCTCTGTGAAGTTAGCCTCCTTGATAGAAAACTCTTGCTCTTCCAGGCCATCTCCTGCCACCCATTTCTCACTGTCTGCATTAGAGTTGGAATCCACATCCCGTCCAGAGCCCAGTTCATCTTCCTCCTCCGGCTCCATCCTCTCACCCCCTACTGGGATCCCTTTTCCAGATCCTGGTGCAGGGAGCAAAGATTCCCCTGGACAGCTTGGAGTGCTTGGAGGTTTGGCTGAAGTGACAGACAGGAACTCATTCTCAACCCCTCTTTGGCGGGAGCTGCTTAAAATCTCCCTGGACTCCATGACAGTCCAACAGCCCCACAGGAGTTCTCAGGAGGGGGGAGGGGAAGGGGAAAGGGAGGGGGGAACTAAAGAGAGGAGAAAACTCAAAGTCCCCAAAACAGAACTGTCCTGCGTTCAGGGTCCCAGGAGTCCAGACACGGTGAGATGTTCAGAAGTGACAAAATCTGCAACTGAGAAACAGAGAGAAAAAGTCAGCAGTCAAGGCATGATATACCAAGACCTCTATAGAAACTATGAGCCTACCCCATCCCCCCTAATGCCTTAGAAAAGAGATTAAGGAAAAATAGAGAAGAGGAGTGAAAAAGAAAAAAATACAAATGTTATTTTTTACTGATTTCCTCTGATTTTTACTGATTTTCACTGATTTCTTCTTGATACTCCAAGTTGGAGAATTCTTTTACCAACACTGTAGCTGGCATTGCTACAGCTAAAAACCCCAACCTCAACAGAAGAGAAGTTTGAAATGGTGATATTCCGGTGCAACAAGGTTAATATAAGTGTTTATTTTATTCTGGCTTTCCACCACTACCCCTTGACCTTCAGTAAATTGTGCACAGGCTGGTTAACTTAGTCCCCTTCTCAAAAACTATTCCATTTGGAGGAAGAACATTCTACCTGACCTTTCCCCCTTACTTCTTGAAAGCAATGTAAAGTTTAGATTTCAGGCTTCGAAAGGGAGAGAAAAAAAAGTTCAGCACGAAATTGTTGACCATATAACACAGGAATTGTTTTTGTTTGTTTGTTTTTTGTTTTTTTTAAAGTGGAATACATTTAAAATGTGCTATTTTTAAAAGGAAAGATATCTAATTCATTGCAGCATGTAGACACAAATTTGTTTAATTCTCTCCTTATTCTCTACATAAAATCATACCACATATAAGCAGTCCAGAGAGCTAAGGACAGTTACCCAGGATTCCTCCTCTCTCATTTGTTCCTGGTAGAGAGACAAAAAACATTTTGGTATCACGCACACTAGAAATAGTTGAGCTAAATCATATAACCCCTTAGTCTAGTGTCTTGACCTTCCCTTTCTTCCCCACCCATAATGTGCCTATTCAAAAAAAAGCTTTCACTTGGCAGTAATTTTAGAGAGCCCCAAGGCTAGAAGCTAGAAGAGACCTCAAGAGGTCATTTTGTTCTCTTCATGTCACCAGCTTAGGGTCTGACCACACTTAAACCATCTTACTAGTAGTGGCAAAGACTGTCATCCCATGGGTTTCTTAGGTTTTAAATGTTTTAGACTTAAAGACTTGACTCATAAATATTTTTCATTTAGAGAAATGCATAATTATGCCTGAAAAGCATTCATTCACTGAAATGAAAGATTTTTCAGAATTCCCCCCCCATTGGTATGATCAAGCAACTCTTTGCAAACACCCTTGTAAGGGGGCTTTTAGGGATAGCAGGAAACTTTTCTAGGCTTCACCATTTCTCAGATTTCCTAGAGACATTGAAATACTTTCTGGATTCTGGGAATCACACTTGGCAAGAAGGCAGTGTCTTTGTACCAATCACCACCCCACCAGAAATGGGAAATTCTACCAAAAGAACTATCTGTAAGTTTAAAAAGTTGTTGCCCTGAGAGAGTGATAATTCCCTATCAATGGAATTATTCAAGCTGAAAGTAGAACCAATCCATAGCAATGAAGTGTTAGAAGGAAGGCAAACTTAAAGGCCATGAAATCATACATAAGAATCCCCAGAAAACCACATATCAACATTTTCTATGTTCTATTGTATTTTTGTGTATTTTGTTTAATATTTCCCAGTTACCCTGGAAGCTGGTTCAGTCCTACTCTGGAATGTTAGCAAGACACCTCTGGTTTAGAGGATTCCTGCCTTGTTTTCAAAAATGAATTAAATGATAGATCAAGTCTCTTCCAATTCTTGGAATGATTCAATAATTTCAAGCTCACTCAGACCCTGAGCTACTCACTTGTCCATTTCTTTCTTACAATAACTTTATCAAAAGACAGTAAAAACAAAAAGAAAATTTGGCAACAGATTTCAGAGCTTTTCCTAGCTTGTCAATAATTTCTATCTAACCCCAGGGATAATATCATCTAAAGCTGCCATTTCCAACTTTTCCAAGGCCTTTTCTACAATCTATCAACAGTTTCAAAGCCACAACTAAATTCATAGAACTTTGATGAGTATGCATGAGAAGGAACTATGAATAATTCCTGGAAACTAAACTGACTTAGGGTTCAAGACGTTATGTACCACATCATACTACATCATAACAGTGGTTATGATGTACATATAAGTGGTTCCCACTTTAAGCATACTCAAAAAGTAAACTCAAAAAGTAGACCTGAAGATCCACAATAGATGAATTGATTGTAATTGTCTGAGCAAGATGACAGATAAGGATGACTCCATTACAAAAGTATTCTTCACTTTAAAGGGGGATGAATTAGAGTACCTTTAATCAAGGGGATGCCATCATAAACTGAAATGTTTATTTATAAATCAATGATAGCCTTGGTGTACAGGTTAGAGAGTTTGGAGCTTGAGCCAGGAAGACCTGGGCTCAAAGCTTACTTCTGACACAAACATGTTATATGATCCCAGACAAGTTAATTAAAGTGTGTAAATTGCAGAAGCAGATGCAGCCCTACATCATTGGTAGAGGAAGTTCTTCATCTGGGAATTCCCTTTAAGAATTAAATCACAGATCCAGTAAAAAAAAATAGATAAGAAAAAAGCCAATAGTCAAGAAGGTCTTGGGGTCAAGTTCTGCCTTTGACACTACATATTTTTACAAATTTTGCAACTATGGACAAGTCACAACCTCTTAGAGCACCAAATAAGAAATTATAAGACTTTCAGTTATAGGCAAAGGATTCTCTACACCAATAAAACTCATAAATCTATATCAACCAAAATGAAACAAGACAAAATTCATAGCTCACTAATTGACCAAGAGACTGTAATTCTTGACAAACTTTAAATGTCATCACTATTCCTAAAATATAAATAAGTCCACTGCCAACTCCTACCTCTAACTCAGGCAGCTTTCTCAGACTTTCTCCCTGATTACCTCCTGCTCATCCTTTAAGGAAGGTTCCACTTATGTCCCTCCTACTCTTGGAAAAGTTCTCTTTCTCATTTCTAAATTCCCAAAGCACACATTTTGACAGCTGATTACTACTAGTCCTCGTAACGTTTTCCACTGTTTCAAGAATATAGATCTTAGCTTCCCAGCTGGTTTCCAGGAAATTCCTTCACAGTCAGGGAACATGTCTTCTACCTATGCTTGCAATCCTAGAACATGAAGCCAGTACTCAGCACACTATTAGGCCCATGGAGGCAGTTACTGTTAATTTGTCTCTTGGCAGCTGCTGAGAAGATTCCAAACCATGGCCACAGAGCAATAATCTGGGCTTCCTCTGCTTTTCCTGCCTTATGTTCCAGCTTCTTGCAAACACACACACACACACACACACACACACACACACACACACACGCACGTACACACACCACCAACTGGGTGGGAGATAAAAGAAAGAATCCCCAAAGAAACCTAACCTGTCTGTTCACTTCAGCAGTGCATGGCACTCTGTACCTCCTCCATTAGCCTTTTCCCCAGTGTTTACCTGATGGGCCAAGTTCATAACTCCAGCTACTTAGCCCAATGTCCTATCAAGTAATGAGAAAGAGCTGCCAAATCCAGATGTGATGACACACAGTCCTGTGAATGAACACATCCACATATGCATAGTCAAACACACACAGATGCACGGGAATATCAACACAAGGTGAAACTATTTTTCCTTGTCACATTCCAGCAGTCAGTTACTATTTCTAAGAGAGAGAACACAATGAGCCTATTGTGCTTTTCTCCTGCTTATATTTTTAAAAAAAGGTTAACCCTTTCTAGGGGTGAGTCAGTGGACCCTGGAAGTCTGGGGGTGAGGGCGTCTTAGGGCATCCTCTCTGAATAACTGAGTGGTGAGCTTAAGGAGTTAGGAGTGGAAAGAGAAAAAGAAGATTTATAGGATTTGGAGCTGAAGGAATCTTAGAAATCATCTAGTTCAACACCTTTAATTGTCAGATCTAGAAATGGATATCAAGACAAATTAAAGGCTCGTATATATGTTCATATATTGAGTAACACAGATTCAAGCCTAGGACCTCTGGACTCCAGCATTCTTTTTAAGATTCCCATATGGTATTTCACTAGCTGCATGGTGATGAGAGACTAGTGATACTCTAAGGGGAATGGGCTAAAAACCTGTGAATGGTTTCAGTTTGTGTGTGTGTGTGTGTGTGTGTGTGTGTGTGTGTGTGTGTGTGTGT
>JAJPUD010002425.1:23223-68055 GCA_023553655.1 Myrmecobius fasciatus
TTGTGTTGCCTTTCTCTGATTCTTTTTTTTTTTCTTGTAGATAGGATTTTTCTTGCATAACTTCTCAAGCATTTCAACATTATTAACATGTAGTGGACTTCCTGCCATCTAGGGGAAGGGAGGGGACTGGGGGTAAAATTTGTAATGGAAAGCTTTGTAAAGATCAATGTTGGGGAACTACCCATACATATGTTATACAAATAAAAAGCTTTAATAAAAAAAAGTAAAAAAAAATAAATCTATGGGTTATAGTAGGCTAATAATTGAATTGGTTTAGCTAAGTTTACTAGCTTTGTTGATATCACTGATTTTCTGAAACCTTTGCAAATCATTGTTTGAGGGACAATTAGAAAAAAAACTTCATAATGACGCCTACTGCATTTATTTGCTGTATTTAGAATAAAATAACTCATGTTAGCCTTTCTGTTTAAGATTATCATATGAATGTATTCCAGTTTCAAAGAAGAATTTTAGCACTTCATATAATGAAATGTTTGTTTGAAATATTCACTTAGGGGCAGCTAGGTAGTACAGTGGATAGAGCACCAGCCCTGAAGTCAGGAGGACCTGAGTTCAAATTTGGTCTCAGACACTTGACACTTCCTAGCTTTGTGACCATGGCAAGTCACTTAACCCAAATTGCCTCAGCCTGAGGGTGGGGAGGAGGAGGGGAATAAAGTATTCATTTAACAAAATTCTAAGACAAACAATAAGAGTATTAGAAAGACAGCCATTCTAAATAAAGGTGTAGTTGAGAAAAGAATAATGTAATGAGTGTACCTCCTTCAGATAATAAATATGAACTATTTAATATATGTGTAGATATATTCAAAAATATATTTACTTTTTGCCAAAAGAAAAATAAATTTAAAAATGAAATGGATGGGGTAGCTAGGTGGTGCAGTGGATAGAGCACCAGCCCTAAAGTCAGGAGGACCTGAGTTCAACTCTGGTCTCAGACACTTCCTAGCTGTGTGACCCTGGGCAAGTCACTTAACCCCAATTGTCTCAGCAAAAAGCAAAAAAAAAAAAAATTAAATGGATGCTTTTAAAGGCCCTGGGTAATTTTTTTGGAAGGGGGAAAAGCAAAATAAATTTTGAAAAAAAATATTATGAAACAAAACTGGGTCCAATATCTTGTCATTATGTTCTCAAAGCATTTTTATTTTAGAGGATGAGATGTAAAATCACTTGTCTATTTACATGATATTAGTACCAAATGATGGTGATAAGCATATTTTAAGACTCCTACATAATTTTTTCATTTGTTTCAAAGGAAGTTTCATAGAATAATAATATAACTTGTCCAGGAACAAATAGCCATGCATACCAGAAATACACTCTACATCACCTCTTTCCAGTATGCAAATGGGCAGTACTTTGTAAATGCATGTCTGTTTTATGTTTGCCAATAAGGGAGGCTATTGATTAAAACATAAAAGCTTCAAGGTAAGCAAGAGAATTTCTTCACTTTCAGAAAGCATTTCATTTATAAGAGCCCTAGTCTCTGTGAGATTAATTCTTTTATTGACCTTTGCTAATTTTGGATATTTTTCAGTCACAAATGAGAGCCATTTTCGCCACTATGATAATTCAATCCAAGAAACATTTATTAAGCAATTAAGAAAGTATATTAAATACCTGAAAAAAAAGGTGAAAGAATCCTTGATATCAAGATCATATTGTGCTGGGAAGGGAAGGGAAATAAATAAAACATGTACACATATATAACACGCTCAAAGTAGATGTGACATGTATAACACACATATGTATGTGCATATATATGTATGTATGCATAAATATATATGAGCATGTATATTTTTATATGCATGTGTATATGCATATACATAAATATCTATCAAATAAAATGAAAATCAAAGTTGACTCAGGTTGTTAATTTGATAACTGGAAGGATAGTGGTTTTGTTGACAGAGGCAGAAGGATGAGAAAAAGGGGTAGATTTAATGGGAAAGTTCATTGGGTCTTTATTCTGTTTGAGAACCTTATGGGACATCAGGGCTGAGATGTCCAAAGGGCACTTAGTGATGTGGGAATGGGTCAAGAGACAAGTGAGAGCTGAATATGTTCCTTTAAAGTCATCTTCACTAGTGCATTTGGAACACAAAATGTAATGATAACTTTGATAAAGGTTATTAAAAACATACAAGACATGGCAAGATGAAACATGAGGTAAGTCAGAATGAAGTGAGATGAGATGAGATGAGATGACATGTTATAGGTTCAGAAAAGAAAGAAAGAGAAGAGAAGAGAAGATGGCTCATTATAGAGATTCAGAGGCTACCTATACATAAAAGGATGGAGCATGAATGATGGCTCAGCAAAGAAGACTAAAAAAGAGTGGTCAGATGGATAGAACCACCAGGAAATAGTAACTATGGACATTCAAAGGGAGAATATCTTTATGAAGGGGGATTTCATCCACAGAGAGTTCAAGAAGAATGAGGACAGAGGTAAAAAATAATTATTGTATTAAAGAATTTAAGAAATCCTTGAGGACTCTAAAGAGAGCAACTTTCTTTGAGTAATACTTTCAGTAACCATATTACAAGAAGTTGAAGGATGATTGTGAGGTGAGGCAACATATGTAGATGGCTTTTTAAAGGGGTATTTAAAATCAAGGAGAGCCTACATAATGGCAACTTGAGGTGATAAAGATATCACATGAATGGTTTGATTTTGTTTTTTAAAGAATGGGGAAGATCTCATCATATTGGGAGCATTAAAGATCCAGTGGATAAAAGAAAGGGAATAATTGAAGGTCCAAACTTCAGAAAGAGCTGGATGGTGATAGGAACAATATATAATCAGAGAGGCATTAGCCTTGTTAAGCAAAAGTAACCCCTTTTCTTCTGAGACTATAGTTAAGGAGAAGGGGATGGAGGATGATGTGGAGGATTTGAGGGACAACATTGAGGAGATAACTTTTTTTTTAATTCACTTGACATAATGACCCATACGAATAAAAGGAGTAGATGGAAAGGATCTCAGATCTAAAGCTGGAAAGGATCTCAGAGGCCATGTACTCCAACTTTTTTATTCTTTTTTTTTCAACTTTCTTATTCTACAAATGAAGAAAATTATGTTCATGGAGGTTAAGTGCCTTAACAATATTACACAGGAAGTAAGTATCAGAGGCATAATATGAAGTATCTCTAACTTTAGAATATTAGTTCCAAGTCATTTGTTTTGTATTTGTAGACATGACCATAACTTCATGCTCACATTTGGGTATAGGTTTATAAAAAAAAAGTCTGTGCTGAAGTAAAGTAAAAAGAAATTCTAGAAATTTTTCCTTCCTCAATTTTTTTTTAAATCTTTGCTTTAGAACAACAAAGGTTTTAAAATCAAAGATCAGACGGTTTTGGAAAAACATTCTAAACTTGGACCATAATTCCTAAATATATTTAGAAAAAAAAATAAATCCTCTCTAACCTCATTCAGTCAGTGGCTTTCATTTGAGTTTGCAAGATTTCAAACTGTACTCTGTATTTATTGAGCTCAGTGAGGCAAATGTCTATTAAAACCCCAGCAAGCAACTTAGAAACTATTAAAAACCTTCCAAAGGGACATCACTGTTAAAGTCAGTCAATAAATTAACCACTGGGTTAGGCAAGCCTGGGACTCATCTATCTTTTTGAACACTGTTAATGAAGCCTACATTTTTGTATGGTAGTTGCCGTGAAGCTGCCAGTGACACATGTTTCTAAGCTACTGTGCCTTGCGTCCGGGCATTAAGTGTCTAGTAGTTCATTAGAACATTGATGATGTGTAATTATCTCACAAAGGTTGTCACCAAACGGAAATTTAGAGAACCATTATAATAGTCTGAAATTATCATTAAAGAGTCACATCATCTGGAAATGCTATGTGGTTACAGATTAAAGATACTTCAGAGGTAGAGATACAGATTGACCATGAATAGCATAAATCTTGCATCCAATGATAGTGATAAGAAATAGTTCTCAAACCAGACACACATAAACACACACATATTTCCTTTGTTAAAAAAAGAATTAATAATGGAAATATTAAAGATATTCTTTCTGATACCAATTTTTCCCCTTTTACAACTACTATTTATTTAGTAAGAGTACAATGAATTGCTAGGATTTATGTGTCACTAGATATTTTACAAAGAAATTTCAATAAAGGAAAAATAATTGCTGACTCATACAGTGTATGTTAAAGTGCACAAAGCACCTGATATTACCTCATTTAAGCCTCAGAACAATTCTTTAAAGTAGATACTGCCATTGTTATTGCCTTCATTTTATAAATAAATGAACTGAAGCTAAGTTAAATAACTTGTCCATAGTTATATAACCAATAATTTTTTAAAAAATACATAATGCTTTATAAATCATGTTGGGAAAGAAAAATCACAACAAAAGGGAAAAGCCATGGAAGAAATAAAACAAACAAACAAATAAACAGAAAAAAGACATGAACATAGCTTGTGTTGATTTACCTTCAGTTTCCATAGTTCTTTTTCTGGATGCAGATGGCATTTTTTGTCCAAAGTCTATTGGAATTGCTTTGGATCACTGAACCACTGAAAAGAACCAAGTCTTTCATAATTGATAATTGCACATTCTTGCTATTGTGAACAATGTATTCCCGGTTCTGCTTGTTTCACTCAGCATCACTTTGTGTAAATCTTTCCAGGCCTTTCTGAAATCAGCTTGTTCATCATTTTTATAGAATAATAATATTCTATTATCTTTATATAGCACAACTTGTTCAGCCCAATTAATGTTTAAGGTAGTATTTGAACTTAAATCTTCTTGACTCCAAATTGAGTGCTCTATCCATTATGCCTTGCTACTGAGCTATATAGTAATAAGCATTATTAGCTCCATTCATACAGTGAGGAAACCCAGGATCAGTGTTAAATTAATTGTTTGCTCACTTTGGGCATCTAGTCTAAAACTCAGGCCTTCAGGTTCCATCATTTATCTTCTCTTAACTCTTCCACAGTCACTATGTAAGTGACTACTTGACATCATTAAGTTACTCAAATGTCAATGGGAAAGAAATGTGGGATTGTAAAGATGATTTTGGTTAACTTTAATGATCTGAAATTCACAACACTATTTTCTTGTTATCCCTCAGAGAAAAAAACATTATTTTAAAATTTAGGAAGTCTAAGTAGTGTCTAGTATTAAGCTAATGATGTTTACACGGCAAAAATAATAGATTATGAATTTCATTATTGAATTGGTATCATAGATATCCAATATGATGAAAGAGAAATTATTACATCAGTTTAAATTTCAAAGAAAAAAAAAGAGAACTGGGCTATACCACAATAATTCATCAGTTTTTTTACTTCAATTGATATTATATATGTTTCTTTATTTAAGGTTCTTTCTGATTTCACAGAAGTTTTGTGTTGAAAAGGACCTTCTCTAACCCAGCTTAGTTCCTATCCACCAGGTTTGTAGGCATATAAAATAGGTATACAAATCACACATTTATTGATGATAAATCATAATTTCATAACCCCTATCTTCAGTTAGGTACTCCATATGAGATCCTGATCCACACTTTAAGAGACTATAACCTAGACATTTAGGCGCAGATCTAGGACTAAAATCCATTCTACCATGCTATCTTTTTGTTATCTATCATTACAGAGGGAACTCCTTGATAAGGGTGAATTTTACACTGATGATGGGCAGCAAGATAAGCCCAGAAATGAAAGTGTAAAAAGAGAACACAGACATGTTGGCACCAAATGTCAACCCCCAAATCAGTACTGGTAACAAAAGCCCACACATTTTCCATAAATATAACCCACACACCAGCAGTCAGCTTGCTTAAAGCTCTTTAGCACATTGCTGAAAACTGGCATATGTTAGTAAAATTTTACTTATGCCTACTTCCAGGGCTGTCCTTGGAGATGGCAGAACCTTGGAATAAACAATCTGTGCCCATCCCCCTTCCTGATCAGAGGTAGAGCAGTGTGGAACATTGTCCACAGAATCAGAATTGATGATGTAGTTGATAGATTGCTGGATTTGGAGCCTAGAAGACTAGTTTGAAAACAATTAAAGCTATTTAATATGTGACCTTGAGTAAGTAACTTTGTATCCCCAGAAATTAGCACAATGCCTGGAATGTGTTACGTACATTACAAATGGTTTATTTGATAATTTTTATGATAATTATGATTTTTATGATAATTAAATTAGAAAGAACATATAATGTTTTTACTGGCTATCTTGCACATCTGGAATTCTCTTCCTCTTTACCATTACCTCCAGGCTTCCCTGACTTTCTTCAAGTCTCAGTTACATTTTAGCTTCTTTAAGAAACCTTTTCCAGTCACTTTTCCTTATCTTCAAGATTATGAACATTACTTGGCAAAATAAAATACTGGGCAATAACATCTTCTCTATAGCTGAATTATCGAATATTCAAATTCTACTACAGAGTGTGGGCTTTTATGGGCTAGCCACACAGCCCAAATGTCAATTTATATAAAAAGACTATTTTTACAGAGAATTTGCACAATACAAACTGTGGTCTGAAGAAGTGGTATAAGGATAGTTATCAAGGTCTCCCTGAAAAACTTTAGTATCAATTGTGAGACATAGGAAACACTGGCACAGCACCAGCCAACACGGTATATTCACATCTAAGAATGCTCTGTACTCCATGAATAAAATAGAATTGCAGATAACACAAAGGAAAATGTGAGATGTCCAAATACAGAGACATCTCCATCCTAAATATTCTAAAAGATTACTTATGGCCAACCTCTTTTTCAGCCTTTCAAGCTTTTCTTGGATTGATTAGTCACAGTCATATACACTTTAACTTGACCTCAGCATCATGATGTTATTGATCTTATTTGGAAAGGAAGGATAAACAACAGTAGCATCTCCAAGCTGTTCTGAATATGTGTATGGTTGGGTGTATAACTTATTTGTATATAGTTGCTTGCATGCTGTTTTCCTCTATTAGGTTGTAAACTCACTGTGGTCAACAAGTGCTTTTTCCCCCTTTCTTTGTATTCCCCCTGTACTTAGCACAAAGTCTTTCTCATAGTAGGCACTTAAATATATGGTTATTGACTTGACTTAACTAGACTATGGTACTTTGTAACAACAAATGAGATAATGTATATGAAATACTTTGAAAAAATTAAAGTCCTATGAAAATATAGGTAATCATCAATAATAATGTGCACAAAGTGATTTGTAAAGCATTATATAAATACCATTTATTATGATTATTATTAAATGGATGAAATGTAACTAAAGACAATATTTAGGACAATCTTGAAATGAAGAGGCAACTTGGTATAAAGAAAGAGAGGGAGTTTTAAAACAAGGAAGATCTGGATTCGTGTCCTATTTCTAACACATACTGGCTATGTGACCTTGAGCAGGTTATTTAGCCTCTCAAACATGTAGCAAATTCAGTAAGGCTAAAGTTGCAGGGAAAGTATCTATCTACAGTAGAAAAAGGAGTTTCTTCATCTGAGAGTTTTCAAACTAATGATTATAGGTCTTGTCCCTAACCTTGAAAAGAAAAATATAGTACAAGAAGGCATCATGTAGCTTTAAAGGACCCCAGTTTCCTCATCTTTATATCAAAGGATTCGGACTAATGATTAAAATTTTCTTTTGACTCTGACATATTAGAGTACTGAAGACTGTATGTGAGAGGAGAATGCAGCCCATCACTTTTTCTTAATTATAATGAGCAGGCACACAGAAACATACAAACACAGAGACACATGCACACATCACATAAGAGATGCATATCTCCACACACAAACATGCACAGGCTTACACAGACACAAACACATAAATACACAAACATACATACAAATGTTTTATTTGTAACAATTAGTAATTATACCATCTTTTTGCCTCCTTATGTGCTGATTTCCCATTCCTCCCTAAATAACTGCCCACCTCTCTAGAATCAGGAACAGCAAAATGGGATTCCTCAAGTCATAGAACCACAGGTCCTGAGTGAGACTCATTATTATTCTGTTCCAGAGGTAGCTCTTTTCTCTTTGACGATTTTTGTTTCATCATAGGAAATGAGATGAAACACTGCAGGAAAGTATTGGATAGACTCTTATAGAGCAAGAAGAAGAAATTACATCAGGGATAAACCCCAAAATAAGCCCCGGAAAATGCTGAACCAACAAGGATTTAGCCTGACAAAGATTAGGAAAAGAACATCATAATACAGTAGTTTGTTTCTATGTTGCTGAAGGACTCCAAGCATAATTAGTGTCATTTAAATTTGAAACTCTAAAGCAAAATGCTCATTGCCCCAACTAAGTTGGGCATTTATTCAAAAGGGGAAGTTATCTCCTTTAAAGGCAACAAAGGGAATACTAGCTTTACATGTAGCCAAAAATCACAATAGCATAACCCATAGCTTCTGGGGAAAAGCTGAAAAACCACAATGTTAAGATGAAATGCAGATATCATGAGACAGACTCGGTCCTTGGAGGTGGAAACTGTTCATATTTACAATTCATTGTGATGAATGAAGGCAGTATTAGTCGTGCAGACAATCACAGCTATTCCTTTGATGAAGAGCAATGTAACTCTAGCAATCATGGCCCACTAATGTAAGCCATTAGAGAAACAGCAGGGGACAGGAACTTGCTCACTATAACAGAAAGTAATGTTTATCAGTGTTCATTAGCTGGTGTGTATCATGGGCACATAGTTGATAGAGATAGTCATCATGTTAGAAATATGCTCAAAGATACTTTTCCTGGAAAGGTCTTATACCAGTTTATGACCATGAACTGAGTCAATATGAACACCTCAACTTAAAGCCTAATGAATGTATAAAATCTTTTCAGAAAGGGCACTTTGATTCCCTTTGATCTATTAGTGATACCCAAACTGATTCTTACCTGAGGTTAGTGTGGATTAGAATGACCCATAAAGGATTGATGAATAAGGATATATTTGAATTGGACTTTGAAAGGTCAATAACCTTAGTATTTAACACAGTACATAGTAGGTCATAATATTTGTTGTTGATTCCAATATGATTATGGAGAGAAAATAGAATTCTATAGATGAAAAGGAGGAGGGGAGAAATCATATGGACAAAAGCCTCAAGACAATGCTTGTATTATTATAGAATTCACATAGACAGAAATAGAAGTGGATTCACTTTAAGGGACAATTTGAGGAATATTATAGAATGACAAATGTATGGGACTAAAAATATGGTAGAACATTAGAGTTAAAAAGGATTTTAAAGATCATTTCATTAGAGTTCCTAATTTTATATATAAGGACACTGCCTACAAAGAGTTAAGTGATTTGTCCAAAGCCTTGTAGTAGTAGCAGAGGAAGGATTGTCGTGCAGTTCAGTGCTCTTTCTATCAGTTTGTACTTTTGCCAGATCATTCACTGAAGAGCCACTGGAATTGAGAAGGGAAATGCTAAGATGAAAGTGTGTTTGAAAGACTAACAATTTGGCAGTAAGAATTGGATTGTCTATAATGGGAGAAGAGAAATAAAATATTTAAGATCACAGTATGCCAGACAAGGGAGATACCATAACCTCTATCTTAGAATGTTTTTCTCTGATATCAAGTCTAGGTTTTTAAATTGTGTTACATAAAGGCAGGAAGTGGAATGGTGACTGAAATAACTATGGCTTCTCATCATTGCAACACTGCCACACTATGCTACATGTTGACAACTTGTTACAGTGGGTCCTACCTTCTTTCCTCAATTGTAACATAGGTGGCAGTTTAGATGGCTCTGGGGTACCTTGAAATTCTAGATCTATGAACTATAAATCACCCAGGACCAGATAATAGTTTGTCAAACACTAGAAATTTTCACACTATAAATGTCCATTCTATCACAAAAATTATGTCCCTAAATATAGAAGTAATAGTTTTTCTGAAGTGCTCTTCTATGCATGTCCTGCCTGGAAACTTAATAGGCATATTTTTTTTTTCCTTTGCTTGTGAAATTCTTTCTCATTCTCTTTTTAAATATAGATTTCAGCATTCATTGAGCCCATGTACTTCATTTTAATTTAAAGCAGAATTTACTAAATGCCTCTCATGCAAAGATAAACTGATTAAAAATAAGATAAAGTCCAAGCTTCAAGGAATTTACAATATAATAAAAGAAAATCAAATATAAAATAAATAGAAAGTAAATAGATATATGCTAAATAGATGCTAGCTAGCTAGCTAAATATATTCAATGTAGATAAATAGGTAGATAGAAAAAATTTTAATTATCTGGTGAATTGCTACATAGATTACACTGGAGGTAGGAAGATTGATTAGGAGATTTTTGCAATAGTCTTAATGTGTGACTAGTGCCTGAAGTCAGGTGTGCTACCAAAGGAAATTTTTTTGTTATACAAATTTGTTAAACAAATATATGTTATACATATATAATTATTTTAAACATATTTCCTCATTAGTCATGTTGTGAAAAAAAAATAAAAACCAAGAGAAAAAAAAAGCAAACAAGAACAAAGAAAGATGAAAATAGTATACTTCGATCTGTATTCAGTCTCCATAGTTCTCTCTTTGGATGGAGATGGCATTTTCCATCCCAATTCTATTGAAATGTCTTGGATCACTGTGCTGCTGAGAAGAGCTAAATCTATCATAGTTGATGATCACCTAATCTTGTTGTTACTGTGTACAATATTCTCCTGGTTTTACTCACTTTTATCAGCATCAATTACTATGTCTTTCCAGGCTTTTCCAAAATCAGCTTGCTCATTATTTTTTATAGAACATTAATGTTCCATTACATTCATATTCCATAATTTGGGGTGCAGAAAGAAGTTCCTGGCACTGATATTTGAAAGACCAAGGGAAATGTGTGTGTGTGTGTGGGGGGGGTTAATACAGGAGTAGAGAAAAGAAAATCTTTTCCCAATTTAAAAAAAAATGTGAATAGTATTTACAAAATATAGATCAGTGAGCTGGACTTTGATTCCTGAGAAAACTCCAGAATGGAACAGTGGTTGTCAAGTACATAGAAAGAAAAGCGGTTAATGCAAAGTCAGCTTGGCTTCATCAAAACAAGTCCTGCTAAACTGACCTTCCTTGACAGTATAACTAAACTATTAAACGAGGGATATGCTGTAGATATAATATAGATGAGCATTTTATAATCTTTTGCATATTATTCTTATGGAGAAAATCAAAAAGTATGGATTAAATGTAATCCAATTAGACAGATTGAGAAATAGGTAGATGATTGGACTCAAGGAATACTAGCTCATTTGATCAATGTCCTTGGGGCAGGGGGTCTCCAGGAAACACCCAAAAACTCTTTACTTGGCCTTCTTGTATTTGAATTTTTCATCAACGATTTGAATAATGGCATAGATGTCAAAATTATCACTTTTTCAGATGACACAAACCTGGGAAGGAAAGGTAACATACCAGACAGTGTCAAAATCCAAAAAGAATTTGACAGACTAGAGCATTTGATTGAATCTATTAAATGAAATTCAGTAGTGATAAATATAAAAAGGCAACAAAAATTGGGCCCAAAAAATAACTTCACATTTATAAAATGGGGGAGAGATGATTAGACAATTGATAGTGGTCTACAAGCTCAAGATAAGTCAGAAATGGGATGTAGCAGACAAAAAAACAGATCTCAGACTACATCAAACAGGGCATAACATCCATCAATAGAGGATTAATAGTCCCAGTGAACTCTCTTTTTCAGAGTTATCTGGAGTAATGTGTTCAGTTCTGGGAATCACACTTTGCAAAAAAGAATATACCTAAGTTGGAATATGTCCAGAGGAAGGCAACCATGATGCTATGCCATCTGAGAAGCATTTGAAAGAACTGTGCACATTTAGTTTAGAGAACAGAAAACTCTTTAAGAACATGAGAATTATGTCAAGTATTTGAAGCACTGACATGGAGAAGGTACTAACCTTGTTCTCTTAAGCTCCATCTTCCCTTATCTCACTTCTATCCTAATTCCTTTAATTTTATCTAAATTATCTTGTTCCTCTAGGAAATGAAGGCTTCAAACCCTTGTTTTAACAACAACAACAAAATGAAACCAAAAAGAAACCTATTTTAGATTGTGTCATGTATTTATGCCATACATTTATCATTCCTTTTCCTAAGAGAGTCAAAACAATTTCTGGTATTAATTAAAAAGCAAAGGGATTGGGAGAAAAAAGCTACCTACTCATATATTTGCCCACTTAAAGTTATATGAGGGTGAAGATAGACTAAAATATTTATGAGACAATCCCAAGTTAACTTCCAAACTAAAATCTGTGATTCTCTGATCTTAGGAAATTTTAGTGTATTTCCTACAGAAAATAACATTAAAATTCTGAAGTAGAAACTTTCCTTCTGAGAAGTGTTCAAGTGTTGCCTAATGAAATACATTATTTTACTGTTAGATATGGAGTAGATGTTAATTTTTAAAATGATGTGCTCTAAACCCATCAGAATTCATCCAGGTGTCTTACACTTTGGTTTAAAAAAATAAAAATAAAACAAATCCAAAACAGCAAAGCTAGAATTAGAAAGCTATAAATAATACTTATTTTTGAAAAAAAAAAGTTGACAGGTACTTTGTCACACTTTTAAATTAAGGTACATAACAAGCCCCAGAAAAACAAGGAATATATTTGGTTTAATTCCTTTTTTTTAAAGTACCTAGAAGAGCAGAAATGGGATTGGATTATAAGGGACTGGTTTATAGCATCAGAGCTGCTAAAGATTTAAAGGAGATCCACTTTAAAAAGGAAAACAGTTTGGGGGTCTAGAAATACTAAGGTAATAACAGGGTAGTAATTTGGGTACCAGCCAAACATTTTACTGTGTGTAATCATATGTACAAACTGGAAATTGCAAAGAGAAGGGTTTTTCATATTAATAAAATCTTTAGATGTCTGGGTTAATTCTTGGACTACTACTTTGGTCTTACCTTTATCTGTCTGCTTTATTAGTCCTTTTTATTTTATTTTTTTATTTTTGGAATTCCATTCACTCTTAAGCCAGGACAAAGAAACATCAGGAATCCAACTAAAATCCAATTTTTTAAAGAAGTGTTGGCTTTCTGGATTTATTAAAAAAAACAAACCAACAAACAAATTCTCTCAAAACCGAATGTCTGATTTACTCTATGTACTGGGTGTTACAAAGTGATCCAGGAGCAGGGTGAATATCTGACTTCCTGTGAATGTTTTACTAAATATACTGTCAACAATACCTTTTTTTGTTTGTTTGTTTGTTTGGTTACTTTGTTTTGTGTTTTGTTTTTCTCTGCTGCTCCTGACATCTGGAAATTTTCTTTCCAAACAGATGAATGGTCAGTAAAAAAGCAAAGTGTCCAAGCAGGCTTCTCCTCTTGCTCAGGTCTAAGGTTGGGACTCTGCTAGAAGTCTTTAGAACTGGTTGTCTGTCACTTCCCAGACCTGAGTGCTTCTGAGAGTACATATAAAACAAACAGCAAAACCATAGCTTGTAGAGCCACAGCACATTTTGCTTGAGGGATATTTACTTTTTACCATTTTAAAATGGAATTGGAGGGGAAAAACAAAAGCACATTATGACATTACTAAGATACTATAAAGCATTTCAGAGAAAATTGCTGGATCTATGTAATATCTCACCACTATTTTAACTGGCATTTTAATGGATATTTGACTCAATTGTTTTTTTAACTGAGATAAATGTATGAATTAAGAATATTGAAATGCAAACATTAATTTTTGAAATGCACAGTTAACCAGAAAATTAAAAAAAAAGAAAAAAACCACAATCTTTTTCTTGAAAACAACACATCAGAACAATGTCTTCAAGGAATAATTCATCACATTGACTTTTAGATTTTTTTTCTTTCCTGGTCAAAACTGCTAACTCAGTGCCAATATTTCTACAAGAAGTGCTTGGAACATATCTGTCTCATCCATTACAGTTACCTACAATAAAACTCACATAATAATTTTTGCATCAACATTCACAAGATTGCATTGGAACTTTGGGAAGGACATTGATAAGCAGAAAAAAGTACAGAGAAGAGCAGCCGAGACAATAAGGACTCAAATAAGTGCTACATAAAGTAGCTCAGAATGGTGCAAAGAATATTTGAAGAGGGAATTAGGAAGAGAGGGAAAAGATCTGCTGTCTTCTGATGACATGTCAATAAGGGATTAGAGATGGTGAAAGGTAGTTAAAGAGAGATAAATGTGCCCTTAATTTAAGGAAAGAACAAACAAATGGACAACTATCATCAGCAGCTTCTGAAACTAAAAGGTATCCAAAAGCAGAATGGACTGCCTGGGTAGAGATAAGTTTTTCTTCATTGGAAGCAAAAGCTGGTTGAATACTTGGGTATGTATCATAGGGAAAGTTTTGTTCTGATAAAGAAGTTAGACAATCTCTGATGTCCTAACCAGTTCCAAGTTTGCATAATTATTAAATTTAGTTAATTTGGGGGTACTTTTGTCTACTTAACAATACTTGAAGATCCATTTTTTCTCAGAATAAATCAAAGTTCAAATACATCACTATACTAATTATAATGCATTGTTATTTTTTTCAGTGCTTTTTTATTTATTTTATTTTATTTATCTCTATATGACAACAGTAAAAATGATTGAGAAATAGAATCTGTTATAGTATTATGCCACAAGAGCAACTAGATGGAATAATGGATAAAACACTGGTCCTGAAGTCAGGAATACCTGAGTTCAAATCTGGGCTCAGACACTTAAAACATACTAGTTGCTAGACAAGTCACTTAACTCCAATTGCTTCAGCAATATGTGTGTGTGTATATCACATTACTTTCCCTTCCCAACCCCTCATGTCAGTAACTAAAAGGATTTACCCCCATAGAAATCAATAATCTTCAGGCAACATCCACATAATTTGTAAGAGGTATGTGGGTATGTATGTGTGTGTGCATGCAACAAAACCAAAAAAGACCTTGAAAGAGGGAAAAGTTCTTTGAGCAATGCGTGTTCTTTCTAGATTTCTACTTTGTTCAATTCTACCTGACAAATGTATGACTTTCTCTATTTAGAAATAGGCTAAAGATTAGAGGGGTATATATATATGTGTGTGCGTACGTGCACACATGTGTGTGCGTACGTGCACACATGTGTGTGCTACTATTCTCAAATTAGAAAAAGAAATATGTGAATAATTAAAATTAAAACAAATTAATATGAACCTTTTAAGGATTTTTTCGAGTGAATCAATATACACTAAAAAAAAATAATTGCCTTTTCTTACTAAAGCTCACTATTTTCCTTTTTTTTTGAGGGGGAGTGGGGAACATATTTATAGTTTGTCTTTTTATTTATATGCTTGCTGCTTTATTTCCATTTGTTATTATCAGTCTTGTCCATTCTCCTAACAACAGACATCTCAAGAGACCATTTTCACTAATCCTACTCCCAACTGTTAGCTCCGTTTGTTTATCTTCTTTCTTGACTTGTAGCCCAAACCTTCTGTATCAGTTTTGTTCCCACTGAGGGTAGCAGGAAGAGGAATCGTATGGTATTTTTACAGCCATTTGTTATTGCTACAGCGATGAATCTGCAGCACTTTGCACAGATTGTCAGCTTTTCCTGTGATGGAAGAATGCATAGTTAGAGAAATCAGAGTAAAGGGCTTGATTATTTATGAGTAGAGCAAGGAAAAGAGTTTCCTGATGAAAGTGAGGGTCTTAACTTTGCTACTAACTGGTTCTTTACTGTTGGAGCAATGTCTCTGAGTTTCTGTGGTACTAGAGAAGTGAAATGTTTCAGATACTTTCAGATGAGTTTGATGTATCAGTTTTATTTAAATATTTTCACTTATTTAAAAAAAAACTAGGAGTAATCTGTAAATATTTATAATCTGAAGTAAAATAAAACAAATCCACAAATCAATCAAAGTAGGGGAATGGAAGGAAAAGAACAAATGGCCAGAACAAATGATCTCTTTGGTTCCTTCCAGCTTTAACGTGCTATGAAGGGTTCAATTATAGCAGTGACATTGAGGAGAATAACCAGTGCTTGTAGATTCCATTAAGAGAAATAGAGTCAGGGCAGCTAGATAGCACAGTGGGTAGTGTAGCAGTCCTGAAGTCAGGAGGACCTGAGTTCAAATGTGACCTCAGACACTTAACACCTAACTGCGTGACCCTGGGCAAGTCATTTAACTCCAATTGCCTCAGCAGCAAAAATAAATATATAAATAAATGTATGAATAAATAAAGAGAGAGAAATAGAGTTGTCCTTTGAAAATTTGGTTGGTTTTTGTCCTTTGTTCTCTAAGAGAACAAACACACAACATCACTATGTTAGAATCAAGTTACTATGTCCTACTATAGCTAATTAGACCAATATAAGCTCAGAATGTTCTACTACATCTAAAAGCAATTTCTGTTAATGTTTTCTAAAATTTTCTTATTATTCATATTGGGCCTCCATAACTTACAGGAATGTGATTGCTTGATATATTTATTTTGTGGCTAGTTGGGTAATAAATCTTTTTTTTCAGTAAAACCATTTCAGTTGTTTTAATTGACTAATGCAATATACCTTACTTCAAGAATTGGGTCAAAAATTTCAGGATGAAATAAGTGCGGGCATGAATGTGTGTGTTTATCAAACTGAAGACTTTTTGTTTGTTTATTTCTATGATTAGGAGAGAGGTTATTTGAGGATAGACAACTGACTTTTAAAAAGTTTGCCTGAAATGAAACTTTTGAAAAGCTTGGAATGACCTCTCATATAACCTCTATGCTATGTCATTATATCATCACTTGGCAAACAAAGAATATGATACCCATTTTTTGTTTGCTTTATACAGCAGCAGTTGTTTCTTTGAACATCATTCTATTACTCTACTCTCCTTAAAAGCAAGACAAAGCAAAAGTATTGTATAGTAATTCCTGAAAGAATATAAACTAGGAACAGAGAAACATAGATTGTTAATAATAACTAATTACTAGCATTTTATAGATCTTTGATTTTGCAAAGTGCTTTGCAAACATTTACTCATTTTCAAAACAACTCAAGGAATTAGTTTCTATCATTATCATTCCTGTTTCACAGATAAGGAGACTAAAGCAGATAGGTTAAAATGCTCACTGAGGGTTACAGTTAGACCATTTGAAGCTGAATTTGAAATCAGGTCTCCTTGAATCCAGATCAAGTACTCTATGCACTATACTGCCTTAACTGTCTAGCTAATAGAATTGAGAGGGTCCACTAAATATAATAACCCTCACTTTATAATTTCAGAAACCTGAATGTAGTTGCTTGCACACAACAAATTTTCACAGAAGCCCTGCAGCTGACAATTATCCATATGTTTAATAGGGCCAAATAGGTATGTTTTTTCCCCCTTTTCCTTATACTTTTGAATTATAAAGATAGATCTGGAAGGGTATTCAATGACAAAGTACTTTTACCTCCTTATTTTACAGATGAGGAAACTGAGATCCAGGGAGGTTAAATAACGTGTTTAATCTCATTCAGTAAGCCAGATTTGAATTTAGGTGCTTTAATTCCACTACCAGTACCTTTTAGCTATATCACAGTTTGAAAATACCTAATTCACAACAGTGATTTTGAATTTATCAATTCGTGTTCTTAAAATTTCTTTCCACAAAATCAAAAGTGTGAGATTTTTATTGGGGTCAAATGAAGGACTTCTATTTCAGTGGCATAAAGCGGCATAAGTCTCATTGAACTTTTGGGGAAAGTTGCATTAATCAGGTAAATATATATAATCATGCAGACTAATTTCTTTAGGACTTCTGAGGGAAGTCCAACTAAATCCAAAAATGTATTCATTTGGCAAGAAAGTCATTCATTTTGGGAGCATTGTATGCCATTCTTTTATTCTTTTATACTTGGAAACATGCCCTATACATTAATGTTTGTGATTTTGCTAATAGCATTTTGTTGTTGTTTTTCCTTCATTCTCTATGAGTACCATGGCATCAGGAAGGTGAAGCCGTGACATGCAAGTGAGTGGAATTTAACTATGGGTGATTGTGCAAAGTCACAATTATTCACCAGAGCCATCTAATTCCAATGACAAGATGGATCTCAGGAAGACTAGAAATGTTGTAGATCAGGAAGTGCTCTACATTTAGGTTTTTTTTTTTGTTGTTGTTTGTTTTGTTTTGCTTTTTGGGTTTTTTCCCCAGCAACATGCTTATGTATTTTGTATAGGAACAGGGGCACCATGGAACTACATAGTGTCAAACATTTTATAATCAAACTTGAAAAAAAAAGCTTTCTGAAAAGTATCAATCTCCCTCATTACTCCTTGAGTAAGTTTGACATGTAACCCCAAATCACAATCATTTTTGCTGACCAGTTGCCATTATACAATGCAGATGGAGTTATTGGATGAGGAAGGATAAAATATTTGTCAGTTAAATTAATTCACAAAAAGAAAGTGCTTACCTTTTTTTGTAAATAAGGTAACAAGTATTTAACAGCAAATCAATGATAATAACTAATCATTGATATTATAATAAAATATTACTTCCTTTTTAATTATTTAATAGCTTGGTTTCCCCACTATTTCCTCTGTGTCTTATTCACTATGTCCAAGAATTTTGGAAAGTTGTGGGTTCTTAGTGGATGGAGCAGAGGTCCTATTGTAAACTTGTGAAATGGTTAAATGAGAGTAAAAGCATTTACTTCACAGGGTTGTTTTGAGGATCAAATGAGATAATATTTGTAAAAAGTGCTTAGAATAGTGTCTGGAACAGAGAAGACACTTGATAAATGCTTATTCCCTTCCTTTCTCTACAAGAGCAAGTGTCTTCTGTTTAATTTGGGAATTCTGAAAGAAAGTATCCCACTATGTTTAATAATGGATGGCTTCTTAGAACTTCCATGTGTCTAGATTATTCCCCTATAAAACTTTTCTGTGACTTATATTTCCATAGCCAATTTGCAACATTTCACATCTTGAATATACTTACTCTATTCAGGAGATAATAGGCCTTCAGATGCTAAAGCAACACAAGAAAGAAAATTTGGCAGAAACTGGAGCTGGTACGACCCCTGGTGTGTGAATTGATTAGATAGTCCCCCAAATTACAAAATCTTGGATAAATAGATGTTTTTATTCTAGAGTTCTTCCTATCATTAGTCTGCCTCTATGTTACATTATCAGATTAGCTGAGAGGCAACAGGGTCATAAAGAAATATGATACAGGAAATGTATTTTTAATTAGGTTGGGGGTTAAGGATAGAAAAATAAGAGACAGATTTTCATGTTGCTGATTAATACTATAATACTGTAAGTATTCCTGCATATTCTGGATAACACCTCAGAGATGTTGTAAAGAGAATTTGTGATTCACGTGAAACTCAATGTCATTCAATTTGATAAACAAATATTACAAAATCATAGAATCTTATATTTGGAAGGTTCCTGAGAGTCCTCTAAGTCAACTTTTATATGAAACCCAGTTTCCTTTTAGTCATTCTGGACACTTAAGAAGTTCTAGATGGGACAGGGAGGCATGGATGAGGGCCAATAGACAGGTGTTAACACAGGGGCACTGAATATGCAGATGAGATAGTCTTAAATGGATGAGTAGAGATATTCATAAGGGGCTGGAGAAGTGCTGAAGGCAAAATTTGCTTCCTTACCAATATGATCAGCTTAGGAACAACCTATTTAGTAAAACAGCTTATCTAAGGAATTAATCAGGATCATCACAACCAAATCTATCCTATGTTGGCTATATTGTTGTTTCCTTTACAAAACATAGGTTAAAGTTGTGATTAAAAATAAATGATTCATTTTTGGGGAGTCATCTTTATACCTATATATGGTCATACCTGTAAATAAAAATAGTGACAAAGCAAAATAAACCTCATCCTGTTGTATAAGAGCACCAAAAAAATAGCGATAGGCACATGAAATTCCCACTCTAGTAATTAATTCTTCAACTGCCAACAATACTGATTCCCCATTTGATAATATGTGCTGAATTCCTCTGTTGGAGGCTCTTTGCTGTTATTCACACATGGCAATGCTTGACTCCTTTTATGTAATTTTTAAATCGTGAAAAGAGATAAACATTCTGATTATCTGTGTATTTGATAAATGAATGTCTCAACAAATTTTTACAGCTAAAAAGGTTATTTACTTAAGTGAGATTTTCTGCGCATGGAAAGGTCAGATTTTCCCCCCTATTGCTGTGAAATTGCTTCTGCCTTTTAGCAAATCTTCTAAGACTGCTCCTCTCCTTGTAGTGTTGACAAGGACACAGGAAGGATGTGGCCTGAGGAAATCAAATGAGCAGCATAAAATCCTGGCTGGAATCTCGGCAGCCCACAGTTTGTGGTTTTTGAAATTCTGTCAAAAAAGTTGCACTATATGAAAGCAGAGACAGGACTTCTGAACAAAAATCAATAGCTGGATCTTTTGAACTGCCCATGTACAAAGTTCTAATGAAAATGTCCTTGAGGGAAGTTTTAATAGTGGACTTTGAGATCAGCTACTCTACTGGTCTGATAGCACTGCCGAGCATTTGAAGTTTTCAAAGGTTCCAAACCATGGAAAGTTTGACTCAAACACTGAGGATGTAAATGCCTTAAAGGGATCCAAGAAATAGCAATCCACCACCACTAAAGAATATACAATGGATGTATTTTCTCTACCATGTCAAGTTTTAGCCAGAGGATACAATTTACTTCAAGAGAGTTGATAACTCTCTAAAAAGCATCACTCTATGTTCAAACTAATAATTGATCAGGCACTAGGTTCTGGTTAAAAAGGTCATTGGGATGACTAAAAATATCTCACTTAGGATACCAGATGAGGAGATGCTTCGTTAAAAAAGAAAAAAAAAGGAAAGGAAAGGGGAAAAAAAAGAAGGGCTTTAATCCTTAGCACATTAACATTGCATTCATTGAAGTGGCATTTTCTGGTTTTTGTTTCCATTGATTTGTGCAGAAAATGATCCTTGATTATTGAGATCAGCCAATAGAATTAATGTGATCAGAGTTGAGAGGGAAAAGACTTCTGGACTCATGCAGTTTAACCTGCTAGTTCCATGTAGAAATCCTTATTCTAAAATAACTGGAAAGTGTTCATCATCCTCCTATCCATTTTGAGTGACAAGGAACACACTTCCTTCAAACACAAATCATTCCTGTATAGTGCAGCTTTCATTTTTACAAAAATATATTTTATATTGAACCAAAATTTGCCTCCCTGGTTCTATATAGAAAATGTTAAATCTCTTCTTGTGAGTCCTTCTAGATAGCTATCGTGCTTTTTACTTCTTTTGACTGATTTTTAACAGTTCCTGCTCTAAAATCTTTTCTTGATACAACATGATTTTGAATATCCTCACCATTCTAGTTATTCTTTTTAAGTTTGATATCCTCAGGCACTACTATGGAAATTCAAGGTTAAAATATGAAGTTGTACTGCATTTTCTCCCATTTTCCAATTTCCTAGCTTCTACTTGAGAGGGAAAAAATGCACATTATTCCTTTGGCCTTAATTATACAGGTTAAAACATTTGGTGGATTTAAAAATTAAAAAAAAACAATAATTCTATATTTATTGTTACACAAAAGTATGCATTTGGAAAATTCATGAGGAAATCTGGACCTAAGAGTTTGGAAATTTTATTTCTCATGGGAATGATTTTGCAAAATATTTAAGCCAGACATATCTGATCACTTGTCCATTCTTCAAAGGCAAACAAGCACCTTTTTTTGGAGGATTAATAATAGAGAATATTAGTTTCTTCTTTACCCCCACCCCTGAACCTGGAAACAGAACAAAGAGTTTTATTTGTAAGTTGATAGAAGAACTTCAGGTATGGAAGGGAGTGAAAGGATCTCCTAGTTCAATTCATATCTTGCCCACGAATCCTTTTTGTAAGCCCCCAATTACTGTTCAGTCAACTTCTTTAAGCAGCCACTTTTACTAGGGAGAGCTTGAAGCATATCAAGACAAAAATTTGCCTCCTTTCATCAAATTCCACCTGTTTCTCTGATTTCTGCTCTCTGGGGTCAAGCAGGAAATGTTTAGTGATTCTTCCACATGACAAACCTTCAAATATTTGTAGAAAACTATCAGGTATTATTAGACTACGATAAAAACCTATTAAACATATAGTTTCTTTTCTTCTTTTTTTTTAAAGCATTGAACTAGGATTAGGGTCATGAGTTCAGAAAAATATGAGAAAGGGGGTCATGGTTATACCAGTAGTAGAGTGTTTAAGAGTTCATATTATCTCATCCTTAACATTCTAAAAATAAATATTAAAGTAAACTCATTAATATATATTAGACATTGACATGAATATTTTAGTATCAGTTATTTAAAATATAATATTGCTTCTATCCTTGTCTTACATAAGACTATCTTTACACTTTTCAAAGAGCTTTCATATTAACCATCATGTTTTCTAGAGGATTTTGAGCAAATTCAATAATATTATGCATATTTGAAATCCTAACACCATTTTCTACTATATCTTGGGCCATTTCAATACTTAGCAAACATTTACTTAAGATGTTCCATCTGTAGCACCAATATCCTTTTGCTATATGATTGATGAATATACATACAGATTATATATATAGATGTATGTATTTATACACTATATGTACATACACTATTATTGAAAAATATAGGAGATAGTTGGATAGATCAGGAAGTATAGGAAGTCAGTTTGAAGCAGTGAAGACCGCACTGAATTAGACATAAGAATTGCTAGCTTTTGCTCTTACCTCTGAAAGCCAGTGACCTGTAGAAAGTGATTTTATTCATTGGAAGAAGCTGTTTACTTCTTTGAGAAACTAGATGATCTCTAAGGTATCTTCAGACTTTAAAAATGCTATGATATTTAATAGGCTGAATTTCAATACTGATATCACCAAGTAATTATTTGGGGATCAACAATTCTCGTCCTTCTACCTCTGAATCACAGTAAATGTTCCCAAATTTCAGGGAATGGAAATTTGCTTAACAACCTATTAGAATAATCTTAATTTTTGTAGTGCTAATTCTGAACATTACTATTTAAATGTCTTCCAGTCACCTCAAACTCAATAATCCTACAACTAAATTCAGTTATCTTCTTCCCAAAATTATCTCCTCTCTTAAATTTTTCCTTTTCATAAACAAATAACCTCATCTTTATATCTTCCTCGTCAATATTGCCCCATGTCTTGTTTTATTTCAGTTTTTTCTTTTCAATGTTACATGTATCAAAGAATGTGACAGCAAATATTTATCAACAGGATGTTTGAAAAATAAATTATATATGAAAGTGTGTATTTATAATACATATATGACCAGTTCTGCCCAGAAGACAATATCAACCACACATTAATGTCAATGGGAAGGACTGGTTATATTATTTAACAGCCATCCATGTATTATTAGATCCTGTCCCTTTCAGAGATCCATTTAGAGGATATAAATAAAATTAAAATATAAATAAAATCAAGAGGAAAAAATTCTCATTTTCTTATCCATTAAATAACTTTTCTAGAAGCTTGATCATAGACTTTAGCTACCAATCCGCTCAACTTCTTTTTCCTTGTGGCCTCTGAAGGTGTCAAACCTGATAATCTCAGTCTTGACAATACCTACAAAACATTCTGACTTCTGCCTTCAGACAGGCCTTTCATTTAGGTTATATTATCCCTTTGGACATTGTTATAGCCCAGTGGGCAAATAGTGCCTTCAGAAAAAAAATTGTTGCACATGTTGCAAATCTGGAGAACAAGCCACTGAAAGTCAAAAAATTCAGGTGTCTATGTGAATGACAGATATATAAGATCAGCAATATATAGTTATAGAAATATGTAATACCTATACATATATATCAAGTATATCATACATATATATCACATATAAATATATGTAGATATTGTATATTGCATATTACATGTGTACACATTACATATATAATTACATGAAGTAATTCTACTATATGTTTATACATTTTAGGAAAATTTTTGTTTGAGAGTGAATAATACTCAGAAAACTAAGCTTGAGAGATAAACAGTATCATCTTTTTTCATGAGGAATGGTTCCACTGATAGAAAGAATATTCAACTTGAATTTGGATCTTTACACAAATGCTAAGTGATGAAGAAAAGGGTTTCATGTTACAGCTAACTGGAAAATCTCATTTAGGTTTCACACATTCCTTACAGATTCAGCACTACCAATTAATGGGCAGGCTTAACTATTTCTTATGAATGATTCCTGGATAGTAACAAATGGAATGCTTAGGGAATACCCCAAAACTATGACTTTCCCTCTGGTGTTTAGGGAGGGTCAACTTTTTTTTTTCTTTTTTGGTTCCATAATAAAAAAGAAATGGAATAGACTAAATTACTTAGTTTCTTACTTCCCCTTGAGTCCACCCTATATCAGACTACAGAGAAAGAAGCCAAAGAATTAATAATTACCTGCCTCCTAGTTAAAACTCTAAAGGCTAGTTTCTCTCATTGTTATTATTCACTTAGTCTTAATTGAATCAGTATTTAAGTACCACAATAGGATGGGATTTTTTTGGAGAATTTTCTTCCCTATCATTCTAATGTTTTTTCTGCTTAAAAGTCAAGTATAATGCCCCAAATAGTTTTCTACCAATACAGTGAATGGATAAAGCAGAAATGTAAGTCATTTAAAAAGGATAGTTGAAAATGAAATAAGATTTGTGCCATTGTTCCCATTTTGCTAATCTGTTTTGAAATATAAAATGCAAATCCACAAAAGGATGCTTAATATAAAACAATGAAAAATAAATGAAGCTTTCATATTTTTCCAAATGCATATAGTACACAAAGAAGCAAGTACTCTATTCCACAAAGGACTACCAGAAAAGAAAAATAAAATATATTTGATTTATAACACCAAATCTAATTTAAAGTCAAATGAAACATCAATTACTCTTTTCAATGGAAGTAAACAATTGGGAAGGACTGATTATATTGCATATGGCAATATATTTGAATTTGGCAAATTTGGCAAACAAATGCATTCCAAAGGAGGTAAGTAAAGGTTGTTTTTTTTTTCCAACATAAATTACTTAAACCATGTATATGAGAAAGATGATGTTTGATGGTAATTTAAAAAGGAAATAAGTTATAATCCTTTTCCACAGTTAGGGAGTTTTATGTGTTCTTTTTTTTCTAAATGTTTAATACCAACCAAGCTAAGTTGAACCAAATTATTATTAGTCACTCATTTTATTTTTAAAAATTGTATTCATCATTTTTATAGCTAGCATTTATATCAAATTTTATGTCAGCAAAAATATGTATATGTTATCAGCTTTGATCCTCACAACAACCACTCGAAGTAGTTGATAATATTATCTCCTTTTTTCTGATGGGGAAACTAAGGCTAGAAGAATTTCTGTTATTTGTCCAAAACCACACAACTATTAAGTGCCTGAGATAGGATAATGCTACTTAAATTCACTGCAAACTTGCAGTGTGCTAGATGATATATTACTTATAGAAATGGATCTTCTAGATTTTAAAGAACATCTTGTCAAACCCTTAGCAATAACCTCTCAGAGCTGCAGCTGGGCAAAGACTGATCCAACTGGTAATTCATTAAAGATCAAAGCAATGGAATCCCAAACAGAATCTGATTCATAAGAGCCTTAACTAGTTGGAAGTATTTGTCCCTTCTAGGTTGCACTGAGCCGCTAAGGCTCTGGTCCTAGGCTTTGAAATTGCCTGACCTGATGGAGGAAAGAATCAGCTTCTTAAAGAAGGTAGAGCCGGGAAGGAGGAGGAAAAGTGAGAAAGGAAGGAAAGAACGGATATATATTGCTTGTGCCCTTAAGATTCGGAGCTGCTTAGTGGGACATGAATGCTCATACAGATAGAGGCAAAATCAATTCAGCTTGTTGTACTAGACTTCCGTTTTGCTGGATATGACCTATGTATGAACAACAAGGGCAGCTTGTTGCACCACTGGGAAGAACAAAAAGTGACATGAATGGACAAGAACAGTTGTCCCTTCACTGATGTAGGTTTGTGTGAATGTCAGTAGCATAAGAAGTTCCTGACAATAGTATTTTGCTGTTGTGGGCCACCACAGCAGGGAGAGGGTGGTAGCTGGTGTGTGTGTGTGTGTGTGTGTGTGTGTGTGTGTGCACCTAAACTATCAAAGCCATATTTTGAAACTTTTTTATATATGTAACTATCATTATCTTTGAAATGAATACCAACTATGGGGCAGGATCAAAGGGTTATATGACCAAAGGATCATATGATCCAGATCACAGAGATGGAAGGAGCCTCAGTCATCTAGCTCAACTCTGCTCATTTACAGATAAGGAAACTAAGGCTCAGAGAAACTGTGCTTTACCCAAGATTACTCAGATCATTAGCTTCAGAAGCCAAATTTAAATATAGGTTCTTTGATTTAATACCTTCTTTTTAGCTCTAAAAAGCCAAGGAATTTTAATGCTATTATATTTGTAAAACTATGTTTACAGAAAAATATAGGAACGTATGACTTAATTGGAAAAAAAAAGACAGTAATCATCTTCCACCCAGTTAATCAGAAAGATTTTTGTATTGCTATGCTACCTGACTAGCTATCAGGTTCCGTTACTTTGGAAAGCCTGTGTCCTAAACTTTAATTTAGTTTAATTTATCTCTTCAATTAGGCTCTATGCTCACCAAAAGTTAGCTACCCTTCTACCACATGCAATTTACATCCAGTTGTCCAGAAATTAGTCAGCTAAGAGATTCTGATTTGAAAGACTTGTGAGGACACTGGTTATAGAACTATGGAATTTTTAAAGTATTTATCACTCTGGGTTATTTGTGTCCAAGGTTTACTACTTTATGATTCAAATCTAGATGGAACTTCTATCCTCTGAGAAAGGATCTTTTCTCCTATAGTCTAAAGAATATTTGGGCAAGATCATAGTTGATTGTTACTAGAAGTAAAAGGGACTTAACAAAAGCTGAAAAAATGTATGATTTTGTTTATTGTCTATATTACTTTGATTATTTTCAAGTCACTAAGGAGCTATATGTTATGTTTTGATCGATAAATTTCATGCTTCGGGAGACTGGGAACCACATTGTCTTTCTATTACCCCATAAAAACATATAGTGAAGTGCTATGCACAGTTTTTAGGATCATAGATTCAAAGCTAGAATCTATCTTAAAGATCACCTAATCCAACTTTTTATAAATGAAAAATGAAAATTCAAAGAGGTCACAAAAACTAGCAAAGATGAGATTCAAACCCAGATTCTCTGACTTCAAATATAGAACTTCATATATTAAGCAGCCTCAAGAACAGGTATTAAGTGTTTATTTATTATCCAAGCATTTCATTAATTCTGTGTTTGGTGCATTTTAATTTGGGAGAGGGAGGAGAATAAAGAGGCAGACTGTTGAATGCATTTAAAAAAAAAACAACCCAATTCACTTTCAACAGCAACTTTTACCAGTTGCGTATTGAATAAATACTATCTTTGTGATAAATTTGGAAATATAGAAAAATAGGAATAAAACTTTACTGAAGGACAATCTACTTATACAAACTAACATCTTTCATAGTATTCAAAGAAAACACTAAAAATAATGAACCCTCTCAAACTATGTTAATTACTTCTTCAATGGTTATTTAACAGATGGCATGTTTCCTATTTCAAAAGAGAAAAACTCTGACATTTTAAAGTTTTCAAAGGTTTTATATCCTTTATATCAATAGATTGTATGCCACCTTATGAAACTCCTCAAAGAAAAGTTTATTATTTGGAGAACAATTTTTTAATTAATGGCTTTATTCTCATTTAAGCCCTATGTTTTATGTCTAGGATTTATCTTGTCAATAACTATGGAAATACCTCATTAATTTACATCAATTGTGAGTCAGGGGTGTAGAGCCAACCCCGATTAGCTTGAGAACGTCGATAATTAAATTTTCAGTGTAAGCATTTATGCTTCAGAAATTAGTAGATGTTACAAATCAGGGCTTACTTTACTGCTTTGTATATCAGTCACTTAAGAAAGTGATAGACAATATGTTGATGTTACAAATAAAACATGAGTGTATTGGGTGTACATTTTATTATTCTTAGCGAGTCTGTTAAACATTTACTACCAGATTCCAACTGTAACTCATACAGTACAAGTCAGAAAGTGAATAATTCAAATTCTTCCTCTGATAATTATTGATATTTTTTATAAGTGTTAAAATTGATTCGACAATGAACCAATCAATTCAAATGTCTACATATCACTATCCTCATCTGTAAAGTGGGTATGAGTGCTTATATCATTTTTCATGATTTTTCTATGTTTCAAATAAGATGGTAAAAATTAAAATATTTTGTAAATTTTAAAGTACTTTCTAAATATTTTATTATTACATTATATTTTAAAGAAATAATTCATGTTTACATAAAGTTTCACAATGAGGAAATTTTGAATATATTTTCTCATTTAGACTTCATAACTTTGATTTTCATTGTATATGTGTTTTGATCCCCATTTTACAGAAGTAGAAATTGAGGTTCAGATATGTTTAGTGACTCATTAATGAATTTAAATTTTATTACTCAAATTATAGGACATATAAACTAGTAGTAACTATGAAATATTGTTAAGATCTATTTTAATGAAAAATGTTTTATTCTTTTGGGGTTTCTTGGCAAAGATACTGGAGTAGTCTGCCATTTCCTTCTCCAGCTCATCTTACAGATGAGGCTATAGAGGTAAACAGGGTTAAGTGACTTGCTGAGTCACACAGCTAATAAATGTCTAAAGCTAGATTTGAACGCAAGTCTTTCTAACTCCAAAACTGTTGTTTTATCCACTGAGTTATCTAGATGCCTGAATAAAGAACTGAGAAATAGTTACTAGCATAATGAAAATAAATGGGCATGAAGTACTTAAAAGTAATTTATCCTAATACATTAAGATAAGTTAAATATTTTCCCCATTACATTATTCATTTTCTTCAACATGCTGACCAGTAAACATCAACCTTTGCAATTGGGAGTGCAGTCTGAATGAACATAAATTCAGAATTAATGGTGTTTGAAAATATCAAAATCATAGCACTTTATAATGATAAAGTCCATATTTGGATCTCACTGCCTGAGCTGTGGGAAGACAGGTGGTTTCTTTTTTTCCAGCCACTGGACAACATGCCTGAAAAACTGTTTTAATTTAATATTTTTCTTCCAAGGAGCCCAGAATTCTGGCAGCAGTGAAATATCAAATTTTCATGGGTTTGTGAGGGGAAAAAAAATCAACACCAAGTAGTTTCTCATTCTCATCATTGATATTTTAACATAGAATGCAGAAAGGGATGAGAGGCTTACACTGAAAAGCTTTTTTTCAAAAATGAAATGAAAAATTTCCCAGGGAACTAGATATTAACTAGCCTTTAAGAAAGGTTTATTATTGGATAAGGAAAGAGGTAGCTTGGGGCTGGGGAAGGGCACAGATATCAGAATCGGAATAAATATCAGAAAGTACCAATAAATCTTCACAAAGCCTAAATGAACAATTCTGTCTACCTCCTCCTTTAAATTAGCTTAACAATTCTTTTTAAAAGTTGTCTTCCCTAAGAGAGGATTCTTTAACAAAAATATTTTATTTTATAATTTAGCAAAACATTACTTTTATGGTGACATGGGAATTGATTTCCTGAAAATGGATGTTTAAAGAAAAAAGCAAAAGATAGTATAGATTGTATACCATATTCAACAAGGAAGCAAAATATTGATTTTAAAATGTTTTTTCCTCATTTAAAGAAATATATTCTGGCATTTGCAACTAAATCTGACGAAAGAATATGGATTTTCTGTTTTCACAAGGTTTTATGGGGATTGTTATACTTTATAAACTGAAGCTTAAATTTCCTTAGCTTAGTTTTTCCTGTTTGAAATATAAAGTTTAGTAGTGATTTGAACATAAAGTTAAAACCCAAAACTAAGGTTTTATAAGTTTTATGAATCTTTCCCTATCCTTAATATGAAAGAGAAGGGAAAAGAGACATGGGGAGACACACACACACACACACACACACACACACACACACATAGAGATAGAGACAGACACAGACACAGAGACAGACACAGAGAGACAAACAGATTTATAATAAATGTGGAGAAGATAGTTAAGAAAAAATATTATAAAAGTGTATTTGATATTAGCTGTCATATTAAAGAGTGAGTTAGTCTGATACCTCATGGAAGTGACTGGATTTTGTTTTCCAACACATGCCGATTGACTTGACCATCATAGCAGACTGAATTGTATTTTTGCACAGCTCTTCAACAGGCAGCCAAATAAATAGCTTTTCCCCTGCTGCATGGTTTGCTGTTTGCTTAAGCAAAAATCCAATTTCTGGAGAAGACTCCGTAAGGGCTAAATTCCCTGCCATTTACAAGTGTCCCATTAGAGTAGCTTTCTATATGGAAATAACATTCCAAGACAAGGAGAGAAATGCTGGGTCTGAGGTCCGCTGTTCCTGATGTGTTTTATTATTTCTTTTTCATTTGAAGAGTAGAGCTGTGTTCCCAGGAGAAAGAAGGAGAAAGAGAGAGTCATGTTTGAATACAAATGTCTCAAGAAACTGGAGCTTCTTTTAAAAGTAAAATCTTGCTTTAAGAATTTTTTTAGATTTTTGGTATGCATCAAGGACAAGAGCAGACAGCTTCAGACTCAAACTGCCTCTCATTAAAAGGTTTTTAATTAAGAATTCAAAGATAAAAAAAATCCTCCAACTGGAACAGCATATATTAGCGATGTTGGGATTTGGATTTGATTACTCTTTCCTTTAATACAGTTGGAGAAAGCCTGTATTTGAAAACAATAACAATTAAGTTTGATAAAAGCAACCCATATCCACAACTTATATAATATGCCACACATAAACATGGTAGTTAGGTCTTAGGATGGAGTACATTTAAATGAATACTTATACATTTTCATTAAATTAAACCTAATATAATAGTTGTTATCTATTTACTAATCAGAGTTATAATGAGGGTGAGATAAATGTATCTTTGTCTTAATATGTCAAAATTCATAAAGTACTGCCAGCCCTTACCCCTCCAGCAGGTAAAAAAACCAAAAACCAAAAAACTAAGCTTAGTGCATACTTAGGAAGAATAATTAGTTAATATAGAAATCTATCAAAAGAGATTTTCTCTTCCAGGCTTTTCCTAAGTAAGTTCCTCCCCAGCAGTGATCTCATGTCTTCCAAGGTTTCAGGTACCTTCCTCACTTCCCTCAAGTGGATTTATATTAAAAAGTGAATATAAAGATCCGAATGATATGAGACCTTAAGATTTTACTATATGAGGATGGGAATAAATATGCTTCGTTTGGAGGAGAAAAAGACTTGGAAGGGGGAAAGGAGTGGAAAAAGGAACGTGAAAAAATTGCCTTAAGTATTTATCACATGCAAAAGAGACTGGACTTGGTCTGTTTGGCCCTAGGGCCAAAACCAGGAGCAATGGGATAGAAGTTACAGACAAGGAGATGGAGGCTTATTTTATGGGAAAACTTCCTCACATTCAAAAGTGGAACAGGCTAACTCAAGAAGTAGAGTTCATCTACTAGAAGACTGAGTGAAAGCTGAATGACCACTTTAAAGAGATACTGTAGGGGGAATTATGAATAAGTGGTCTCTGATATTTCTCCCAAATCACAGATTCTTTGACTATTTATTGTCTTAACTATTTGATCATGTGTTTTCTATGACCATTGTGCTCACAAGCACTGGAATACAAAAATTTGGGGATGTGTAATAACCACCTCACACTGACTTCCAATTGTAACATTTTCAATGTGAACATTTATATCTCTGAAATTAGTGAACACTACAAGTCAGGGTTTGATTTATTATTTTTTTGATTGTCTAGAATTAAGAAAGTGATCAAGAGATCCCATTTTTCTTGTGCAGCATGATAAATGTGGAAATATATATAGAAGAACTGCCCATGTTTAACATGTATTGTATTATTTGCTGTCTAGGGAAGAGGGGTGGAAGGAAGGAAGGGAGAAAAATTGGAATACAAGGTTTTGCAAGGGTGAATGTTGAAAACTATCTTTGCATGTATTTCGAAAATAAAAAGCTGTTGTTTAAAAAAGTGATCAAGAAAAATATTAATAATACTGATTAAAATTATAAGTGCAAAAAATGAATGCAAAGACACATTTTGGATTGTCTGTTCATGGTGTCAGATGCTAGTTACGACTCTGGTGATAACTGATTATTAATAATAATAACAATTATTATTATGGTAAAAATCAATGTCATGAATTTCAAAAAAATTACATCATCTATACTCGTTTTTCATTTAGAAAAGAGCTACAAAATAAATAAAAATATATGTATACAAATAAATCCATGTGAATTTCATTACAATTAAAATTGGGCCAATTAAAAGAGAAGTCTTTAATAGTAAAGGAGACAGTAATTTGAATTTATTTAAGCTAAATAAAATCCTTCTGCAATGATGTTATTTATAACAGAAATCCAAGAGTCTCATTAAAGGAAATGGTTAAAGCATCAAGAAGAGGAGAGGAAATCTCTTCTAATCAGAAAAATCTCTTTGTACATATTACAGTGGGCAGTTGAGGGTATTTAAGCATATTATATAAAAGTGCTATTTGACATTTTTACAGGATGTGTGTTTTTTTATTATTTTTTTTTACAAAGCATTTATGTCAAAGGTCTGGCTCCAGAACCTACACAGGACACTTGGAAACATTTTAATCTAGCCAACTGAAGAGCTAGAAAATTGTTTCCTAGATCCCCTGTTAAGCTGACTCCACACTATCAAACAATAAGTCTTATTACATAGCAGGAGAAAACTCTTTGACCAGTGGTATAAATAAAATGCAGTGGGAGGCACTTTACTACTTCTGGGAGCATCCTGGATCCCAACTGAAACAAAATGAGAGTGACATACTCCCAGACATCTCAGAATTTAAAAGTAAAGGATCAGTTTATTTATTTGGGGGCATTTTGGCCACAGGTCTTTGAATCAGATGGATTTAAGGCAGGGGCAAAGTCCAGAGCTCAGAGGTAGGAGACCTGCCAGCTGTAGGACTTGGATAAGTAAATTAAACTTGATCTGAATATTCTCATCTATAAAATGAAAGAGTTAGGCTCAATAACCTTTGAAGTCAGATCTTTTAGATCTGACTAATCTAGGTCATATAATTTGTGTAAATCACCACACTAAGGCTGCTGTTCCTGCATTAAAATTGTTATGAATCTAGCAAAGGGACTGTATTTTAATACCTGGTTTCGAGAGGGCACAGCAATGAAGTTGAATGTGTTCTGGAACTAGAGTCAAAAGGCACAGGTTCTCATACCAACTAGCTACCAAGCATCAGAATAATCAGCAAACCACTCCCTGTTTTTGGCTCTCAGTTTCCTCAACTGTAAAATGATGGCATGGGAATACACAATCCAATAAAGATTTATGAAGTGCCTACTATGTGCCAGGACTGATGTCAATGTATATTCCACAGAGACACACTGAAGCTTGTTGATAACTCAGATATTCGGTGCTTCCAGTTAAAGAGAAAGTAATTTCTGTACCTCTCAGAAATATATTTGAGGACTTAGATTATTTGGCTTGTAGGTCTGTATTTATCAACATCACAAGATAATTGCCCATTCTCCCTTTCTCTCTGTGATGTACAGTTACAACAAATGTGATACACAAACCAGATGTGATTTGGCTCAGCATTTTAGCACTACCAGTGGAGCTGAGGAATGTTGTCATCTGTGGGCCAAAATAATATTTTCCTGATGCTAAATATGTTTACATGGGGAAAGGGGGCAAAGCACTTTTCTCAAATTAGAGAGAGATGGTATTCAGAATTATTTGCAGGTGTCAGGAAAAGAAAAAAATAAAGTACCCTACACAATCATACTCCTTCCTGTGACTAGGACTCGATTTAGTTGCTGTAAAGTATCTCTCATCATTGGGCTACTACTGTGTTAGGATCTTGTTGCTTATTTAATGACCTGAATCCCAGGTGCATTTTGCTGTAAGAGAAAAAAAGAGGAGCAATATTTTCCCTCTTATTTTTTTATGCAACTAGTTAGCTGGAGACTTTACTGAAGAAGACATGCTCAGCATCAGTATCTTTTCCCAATAAAATCTTCCCCAGCACATCAACATAGCTTCGTTATCACTGTGGGCTGGTTTCTTATTTGGCTCAGAGTCCCTGTGGATTGAGGAACTCACAGTGTAGTTGATCGGAGGTCTACAGAAAGACAGACTCTTCAGGGCTGCCAGGGAAAATGAGAAACTGGGCTCAGGTGAATATTTTCATCTAGAAATACTCTGCTAGTTGCTGAGGGCAAAGGTCATGACAGTGTTTTGATTGCTACCGAAAAGGTGGGGTGAGCAGGAAAAAGTCAAGGCAGAATGTTTGCTCTTCTCTTTCACTGGACTGGATAGAGTTTCTAAACAAAGGCTAGGCCATTTCAAAGACAGGGTTGCAAATTTTGACTTTCAAAAATCACTCGAGCTCTCTCCTATTCACTCTCTCCCAAATAATATATAGGCAAAATAATCCCTCTCCTTAACCTATAGAACTGGGTGTCCAGCTCCCATTCGGTTTTGTTAAGATTGTCATTATTTTCATTAAGTCTGGTTCTCCTTTTCCAAGATTCTATCCTCCAAAATCAGAACCTGATTTCTGAGGAACAAATTATCATAATCAATCTATTATTTGCTACTTAGCACACTGGAAAGAACACTGGGCTTGGAGTCAAGAAGGATGTGATCTCAAATCCTGCCTCAAATACTAGCTGTCTAAATCATTTAATTCTTTTAGCCTCAATAATCATACTCACTTCACAGGGATGTTGGGAGCATCAAATGAGATAATATTCATAAAATGCTTTAAAGGTCACTATGTAAGTAGTAATTATTGTGATTCTTGTTGCTGTTGTCATTAACAGTCTAAAATTTAGTAGGTATTGAGCAATATAGTAGTGACATAAAGTCAAATAGTCCTTGCTAAATAGGAAATTATATTATTATGACTCTGTTCTATAATATTATTATGAAATTTTAAATAATATGATAAACTATATATATATATATTTATATAAAGATGAAGAGAGGACCTTTAATTTCACTGAAATCGGTTACAGCTTGATAAGGAATCTCCGATTAGCAAATTGGCATCTCTGCAAAATTATAGACTTAGAGAACTGCTTGGAACCTGAGAGGTTAATCCTGAGTTATCCAGCTAATATGTAACAGAGAATTTGTGTCTTCCTGATTGTATTATTCCAAAGCCATGCTGCCTTTCATATGATAACATACACACACACACACACACACACACACACGCACACTCCTTAAACTCTAGATGAGTTGATGATCTGCTTTTGGAGTTTGTTTGCTAAGAGCTCATCATAGCATCGTTGTTCCAGTCTGCCTGTCTACCAATTATTAATGCAGATTGAAAAAACTCAATAATTTATAATTTTCTATAGTTATAGCAATGATAGTTTAAATACCTAATTCATGGTTACACAGGTGGCATGAAACAAAATAAGAATTTGAATAAAGATCTTCCTGACTACCAGATCAGCTTTCAACTCATGTGATTACAAATACAGATAATCTAATATTCTAAAAGACTTTTAAATATACATAGTTCATATTTTAAAGTTTCTTTAATATTTGCAAAGAGCTATCCTCACAATCCTGAAGGCTTGAATTTTACCATTCATATTTTAAGGAAACAGAAGCTCAGGATTATAATCACTTGACAATTGTCACACTTAGAAAAAGAGTTGGAGATTATTTATACAAACCCCTATTTTTTGAACTTGGAAAATAAGCCTAAGAGAACTAATGTGATTTGACAAATGTATGAATGCAGCCAAGCCAATATTTGGAGACTTCAGATTGCAAATTCAGAGCTCTGGAGATTATAACAGAAAACAAAAACAAAAGCAAAAACAAAAAAATAAATTTTATCTCCCCTCATAGGATCCCTGCAATAGTGATGATTTTACCCAGGATGTTGACTATATTGTGTGTGTCTGTGTTACTGTTATTCTAATTTTGGCCTCAGGGAATTAGAAGAGATTTTAAATGTACTAAAAATGTCATTTATTTTAGCCAACAAAATGAACAATGATAAATATTGCTTTAATTTCCTCAACAACCAACTTGCCAGGGATAACCAATAAATACATCTCTAAATAAGCATCAGAATAAAGGAGGAATAAAAGAGAACTTTAAAAATACACAAACTATATAATTAACCTCTTGAATAATTTGGAGACTACTAAATTTGGGTAAGAAATATGATTTGAGGAAGCCAGTTGAATTAAATCTCTGGTCAAATGGAAACTTTATTCTCTGCGTGATGAAGTAGGAAAAGCTATATTCTTGGAGTCAAGAAAACCTGGGCTAGAACCTTACCTCAAGCATATAAAAACTTCAAAAGCCTCTAGTTTTCTTTTCCCTGTCTGTAAAATGGGAATAATAAAACACTCTTTTTACAGGCTTGTTCTAAAGAGATAATATGAATCAAGTGCTTAGCAATTCTAAAAGTGCTTTAAAATTCCCTTTCAAATCCATAAAATCGAGGTTTTCCAAAGACTAAATATCTTTTAATGGGTTGTTTTATTTTTTTCTGCTTATCATATGAAAAGGGCAGGAACAATGACTAATTTCTGGGTCAAATAGAATTTTATGAACCAAAGGGTTGTATTTGTAAATATCAATTCTTTCTTTTTTAGCTAGAACAGTTATTAAATGCAGCTTCTTTCCAAGTTGTGAAATTACTAGCAGGGCAAAATTCCAAAGGTGATTTCTATAGTAAGAGGCTCCTTGTTGAGGATAGTAAAATGAACAAAACAAATATGAGAGGTTCATTATGAATGCTCTTAAAATAATGTATTGTATTATTATACAGGGCTGTCAAGTCAAGCATTTCCCTAATCAAATAACACTTGTTTTAGAAAGCTCAGGAGACTTACTTAGTGGAATCCAAATTTAGCTGTACTTGTTTTGATCATTTCCTTCTGTGAAAATGGTTGGGGATCTCATTTTTGAGTCCTTTCACTTAACATCAGATACTTACTTTAATACTTATACTTTTAAAACTTTGAAATAACTCAAAATATATATATATTAAAAAAAATAGTATTCTGCGATAATACATGTCACCATGGAGTTCTGGAACTTATGCTTAAGGCAGAAATAATAAATATGGAATTTCATTAATCTTGTTCAAAGAATTTTCCACTGTCTCCTTCTGACAATTATATTTTGTACCAAAGCCAGATCTGAATCAAATTAAACATTTTTAGAAATTTGTGAGTTCAAGTTCTTTAGAGATCTAAGTATAACTATAATCATATATATGATTTTTATTTTAAGATTAAGGCTGAGGTATAAACTACATTGATAGTGTTCCATAACCTTTTGATATACATGTTTTAAAAATAACATTTCAATTTCTTTCATTTAATATTCAGCAAGAGGCCACTGACCAATTTATTCCTTGGAATTCAAAGGCATTTTCAAATTGGGTACTTTGTATTATGTGAACTTGCTTTATGTAAGACAGAAAATATTTGCTAAATTTCTTGAAAAAGGTATCTCTACTTTTTGACAGTACTAATTTTGAATTAGTTCTGCCAGTAGTATTAATTGTGTGTAGAGATTTCTTCTTTGCTGATGATAGCTTTCCAAATATTTTTTTCTGCTATTTAAACCATCCTTATCTGATTTTAGTTTGAGAGAAATTTTTTTCAGTAATATTTCCATTAGTTAGAGATTTAACTGCTATTTGATAAACTATCATTAAATGGCAATTTTCCATGGATAAGTCTAAAAACACACTTTGAGAAGAAATTCTCTTTTTTTCTTAGCTTTTTTTTTATCTTCAAAATAAACACATGGAATTTCTGCATATGTAAAGGAGCATCTAGAAAAAAAAAAAACAGTTCAGCTTACACTGTATACTGTAAAACTGTTGGGGGGGGGGAAGGGAACAAACAAACAAAAAAATGATTTTGTAGTCAGAAGTTCCAGATTCAAATTACACCTTTGCTATTTAACATTATAACTTTGATTAAGAAACTGAAGTTTTCTGGGTCTAGATTTTTTTATCTATAATAAAAAAAAAAGGTACACACCCTTAAGACTCAGAGATGGAAATCTATGAGTTGATGAGTTTGAGAGACTAAACAAAAAAAATTATTTTACTTGGTGATTTAATCAGTTCTGAATGTATGTCATTCATTGATTCCCTCAATTTGTTATTATAAATCTTCCCCATTATGTTTTTCATTTCAATTAAATGACTGAATAAATGAAAATTTTTCCACATGGACAATGACTAGGATTTTTTAAAAAGAGTTTGAAATAATGAACTACAACTAAATTTTTTCTCTCTTTCTTTTGAAATGTAAGAAAAAAAGAAACAATTATCACATGGATCTATTTAATATCATTATATTTTGCACCACTCTCAACAAAATTATAATGGGAAAGAACTGGATTTAAGATGGTGGAAGGAAAAGAGAAAACCCTTCCCCAGGCCCAGAGTTGCTCTGCTAGGGGATAAATTAACAGTTTATTAGCTTCCATTATTTCAAATTCAAATAAATAAAAGTATGTCAATACAATATAAAAAAAGAATATATATTTTGGAAGATTTGGCAATTGGCTCAGGATGGAAATAAACTGGTAGATTAGAAGTTGATACTTTGCTATACTAAACTGTATAATTTGTAGAGTAAGCTAACTTTTGACCCCTACAGTGACTCACAAGTTCCTAGTAAATATTAAAACACAAATTATGTAAATAATACATATAATGTATATGTAATATATGTTAAATGACTAAAATGAAAATAACTTTGAACCAGAATTTTTACTTTTAAGGATAGACTTTAAGGAAGTCATTGATAATGATTAAGTCCCCTTATGCAACAAGATATTTATAGCCATACCATTTTGGTAGCAAATAACTGGAAACAAGACAATTGTTTATCAATGGGGAATGGCTAAATAAATTATAATAATAATAATATTACTATGTATATAATAACATAACATATACATATAATATATATGTAACATCTATTATTTATGTGGTGCTAAATATGTGACAGCCACTGTACTAAGCACTTTATAATTATCATCTTATTTGATCCTCACAATAAACCTGGGATTTAGATATTCCTGAATAATGTGATAAATACAGAAGACTTGCATGAAGTTATGCAGAATGAAATACCATGGTCAAAAAATAATTTAAAATGACTACAAAAATATAAATTCAAAGAACTAAAATGCCAAAACAATTGAACGTTACAGAATTACAAAGAACAAATTTGAGAAAAGCTAAGTGATGATACTGCATTCTGGATTCATAACAGACGTCCATGGGTGTGGGTAATTACTTCAAATTTTTTGATGTATAAAAAAGTCTTGCTAATTTTTTCTCCTTCCTATTTCCAGGTGTTTATTTATTTTTGATTACATGGAACAGCTGGGAAAGGATATTGTGAAAAATTTAGGTGATAAAATAAGGATACTTAGGTGGCACAGTGGATAAAGTGCTGGGTCAAGAGTCAGAATAAACCTGAGTATAAATCTAGTCTCATACATTATCTATGATTCTGGATAAGTCATTTAATATTTTTTTGATTTGGTTTTCTCACTTGAGAAATGGCAATAATTATAGCACTTATCTCCCAGGGTTGCTGTGAGAATCAAATGAGATTATAATTATAAAATGCTTAGCAAAAGTGCCTGGATTAGGGCATCTAGATGGTGCAGTGGAAGTCAGGAGGACCTGAGTTCAAATTTGGTCTCAGACACCTAACACTTCCTAGCTGTGTGACCCTGGGCAAGTCATTTAACCTCAATTGCCTCAGCAAAAAGCAAAAAAATAAATAAATAAAATAAAAAAGTGCCTGGATCATGGGAGATTCTATTACATTATATTCATTATTTGTTATTGTTATTATTTTAAAGAAATATATGCTGAGTTTATGCTCACAGAATATATATTGAATCTCCAGAGCCCAAAGGAAAATCAAGACCATGTAACCTCCACCACTAGAAATAAGACCTATATGGGTTTATGGCACAGTTTGGAGAATTCAGCTGTGCTTCTTTCCCTGAAGAGCTATCTTTGTTTACAGATAAGACCTCAGAAATCATCTAATTCAATCCTTACTTGAAATGCTTATAATGTTTATAAAGTTCTTTATAAAGTGCCTGACAGTTGTTATCTAATGTGATCCTCACAACTCTGGAAATAGGTGATTCTATTATCATTATTTATTTAATTATATTTTACAGAAACTGAGACAACAAGGGAAATTGTGTTTTGTCCAAGGTCACATAACCATGTTAACATTTGGAATGTCCTATTTCAGGTCAGAATTCTATCCATTTCACTGTCTACTTGCTGTGGAATATTGGTTTTATGCTAGGTGCATCTTTTCTAAGTGTCAAAAAAGAAAAGAGAAAAAAAAAATAAAGCTCAGTTTTTCCTTATTTCAAACTTTTTTTCCCCATAGACACTTAGCAACATAGAAAATTATTCACTCACTCATTTAAGGATTTATACAATGTAGGAAAATGTATATATATATATATATATATACATATCTATTTTAATTTAATGACTTGAACTACCATCCTTTTCTATTGTTAATTCAATCTTTAATTATAACTGGAATAAGCACCAAACGTTGATTTTTAATGTATTATTTTACTTGAAATCTAAATATGTTGAGTTCCCCTATCCTTTGAAAAGCAAAACGAAGCAAAACAACACTCTATTTTCCTGCTAACACCTAAAGCAAAGCTCATCTTCCTGTACTTCTCCTTTTCAATTGACAAATTAGAAAAAGTGGATTAAATTCACATATTCTAATATTTCACACTTACTATCTCATTTATACCCTGTAATATGGACTTGTATTCCCAATGCTATTGAAACTTCCTTCTCCACTAATGACTTTTTCACCAATACTAATGGATCTTCACTGAGTAAACCTAAAAATTTAATGTCTTATGTATTAGTTATAATCTCATTGTGCCCAGCACAATGCTAGGTCAAGGAATTTGGTACTTATATGTTAGTATTGATAGCTGGGTAGGAACCTATTGTGGACATGAGGACATTTTTTTTTAAATTACTGTATTATTTCCTTGTCACCAGCTTAAATGAGTGTCTGCATTATTTGAAAAAAAAAATGGATAAAGGAGAGCCAATTCTGCAATGCATTTTAAGGGCTATCTGTATGTAATATAACTTTTCTCTCCATTTTATTATGAAAACTCTCAGGCCCAGAGATATCAAGTTATCAATCCAGCTAGTTGAATGGTCACTTGGATCTAACTCAAAATTCAGAATCTTTCTAATTTTGCCACACAGCCATCCTTTTACATGGGCAAATCTTTTATTAGGCACTATTCATAACCCCTTAAACTGAGATATTGGCTCAACCCCTCCCCCCTTGGACTTATTATCACGAATTTATGTAATTTTTAAATTGACACTAGATGGTGAAGTTGTTTAATTTTGTGGGGAAATAAATTCAGAGCATTTTTCAGAGAACCTGCTGTTACTTTTTCAATATGTTTTTCATGGCTGATTAATGAGGAACTTTTGAAACAATTTAATCTATCCAGGGATGTGAATGTTAGTTTATATTTTTCAAGCCTGATTACGAAAGAACTTCTAAAGCAGTTTAATCTGTTCAGGGATGCTAAACAAATATGTCAACATTCATTGTGCATTTGTGTTTGCAACAGTTAAAGGGGAGAAATACTGAAATAAATGGGATTTAGAAACCTCTCTTTTATTTTTTCAAGAACTAAGCAATGCCCACTGAATTTCACATTTCACAAAGGATCCAAACTTCTTACTAAGATGAATGTGTTTCAATTGAAGTTCTTAGTAGTTTTGGCAAAAAGTTTAGGGGCTGCTGTTCTGTCACAAAGTGATCTGTAATCTTATAGTTTACTATTTGACCGTGGTCCTGGAGTGTTAAGATTATTCTCTAAGCATAATGATATATTTGAAATTTCTAATACAAGATTATGTTTGACATTTCATTTAAACCTAATTTATGTTTAAAAAAATAAAATAAATCATATACTACTTGTATTGAAGTGTTTTTTCTTTCTTTTTTTCATATTATTTCATTATTAAATAACATACATTTAGTGTTCTACTTCCTAGATATTTTAATTTGTCTTTCTATTAATGGAAATATTCAAAGTCATGTCATAAAGTATGGAGGATGAGAGAAAAGGGGACCATCAAAGTATTCTTTTTTTATTAAAGCTTTTTATTTGCAAATAATATGCATGAGTAATTTTTCAACATTGACCCTTGCAAAGCTTCCTGTTACAAATTTTTCCCTCCTATCCCCCACCCCTCCCCTAGATGGCAGGAAGTCCAATAAGATGTTAATTATGGTAAAATATTTGACAGATCAAATATGTGTATATATATTTATATAGTCTTGCTGTACAGGGAAAAGAAAAAAATTAAAATTTAAAAAAAAAAAACCTGAGAAGGAAAACATAATGTAAACAAACCGATAGAGAGAGTGAAATTGCTATGTTCTTGTCCAGACTCAGATCCCACAGGTCTCTCCCAGGGTACACATGGCTCTCCTCATCACTGAGCAACTGTAACTGATTTGAAACATCTCATTATTGAAAAGAACCATGTCCATCAGAATTGATCATCATATAGTCTTATTGTTGCTATGTACAATGATCTCCTGGTTCTGCTCATTTCACTCAGCATCAGTTCATGCAAGTCTCTCCAGGCCTCTCTGAAATCATCCTGCTGGTCCTTTCTTACAGAACAATAACATTCCATGAAATTCTGCCCTGATTGCAGGAAGGTGCTTTGGCACATCTGCCTTTTGTAAAAGATAAATTGTAACCCATTGCAAATGCAAGAACTAGCCGGGACTGCCCAGCACTGGAAATCAATCAGCCAAATTGCCCCAGGGCAAATTGAAGCGGGCTGCCGCTTCCCTGCTTTAAAAAGACCTCTAGCTTTAAAAAATGAGTATGAAACAGAAAAGAGTTCTCACCATAGACAGCTTTTGTGGAGAGAAACAAGGGTAGACCCTAGATCCTGAGGCTCGAAAAGGCAAAGCAACTCCAGAGGAAGACACAAATAGAGACATGACCTGGTACTCCTTTCACAAGGCTTTCCTGGAAGGTTGCATAAAGAATCTCGAAAGAGAGTTAGATGAAAAATGGAGAAATGAGTTGAGATCAGTGCAAGAAGGATATAATGCCCTACAAAAAAGATATGATAAAGACACCAATTCACTGAAAAACAAAATTGATGAATTGGAAAAAGTCTGCAATGAACAAAAAACTTCAACTGGCAAGTTTAAAAAGGAGCTAAAAAAAGGTAACTGAACAAATTAATACTTAAAAAATTATAATTGAACAAATGGAAGTGAATGACTCAAGAAGACTTCAAGAATCAAACAAAAACAAAAAAATGAAAAAATAGAAGAAAATATGAAATATCTCCTAGAAACAAAAAACAACTAACCTGAAAAATAGATCTAGAGAGACAATCTAAGGATTGTTGGACTTCTTGAAAGTCATGATGAAAAAAAGAACCTACACACTATCTTCCAGGAAATCATGAAAGAAAACTGTCCTGAGGTTTTAGAATCAGAAGGCAAAATCACCATCAAAAGAATTCACCAATCAACTCCTGAAAGAGACCCCAAAATTAAAACCCCCATGGAATATTGTGGCTAAATTTCAAGACTATCGCACCAAGGAAAAGATATTGCTAGCAGCTAGAAAGAAACAAATCAAATACTGAGGAATTGTAAATAGAATCACACAAGATTTGTCAGCCTCCATATTGAAGGATCGAAGGGCCTGGAAACAGATATTCTTAAAGGCAAAGGAACTTGGATTACAGCCAAGAATAACCTATCCAGCTAGAATGAGCATTATCCTCCAGGGAAGAAGATGGTCATTTAATGATATAGGTGAATTTCACCTATTTCTAATGAAAAGACCAGATCTGAACAAAAAATTTGACCCCCAAACACAGTACTCAAGAGAAGCATAAAAAGATAAAAAGGAAAGAACTCTTGAGAACTATATTTCTATTATGGGTATACTTAAAGAACAAGGGTATAATTTGATTTTACTTTGATAATATGAAGAAGAACGAGAGGTAGAAGGGCTATCATATTAGGAAAAAGAGGGAAAAGGAAGTAAAATAAGGTTTAAAAAAAGAGATAAAAAGAAGGTAAAATCTCGTGAAGAGGCAAAGAAAACCTAATATAATTGAGGGATAGAAGAGAGGGATGAGCATTGTGTGAATCTTACTCTCATCAAATTGGGCCCTAAAAGAATATATCAGACATATTTGGTTTCATAAAGAAACTTGTCCCTACTTATAGGAAAGTGGGAGGGAAAGGAGGAAAAGAAAGGGATTGACTAATAGAAGAAAAATTGAAAAATTAGGGGAAAAGTGTAAAAAAGGGGGAGGGAGTTTAAAGGGCATGGACTGCTTGAGGGAGGTGGTTATCAAAAGCAAAATACAGGGGAGGGGGGAAGGGAGAAAGGAGAAAGGAAAGAGGAAAACATAACTTTGGGTAAATAAGATGGCAGAAAATTCAGAAATAGTTATTTTAACTGTGAATGTGAATGGGATGAACTCTCCCATAAAATGGAAAGCAGACTAGATTAAAACCCAGAATCCAACAATATGTTGTTTACAAGAAACACACCTAAAACATAGAGATA
>JAJPUD010002425.1:73055-91378 GCA_023553655.1 Myrmecobius fasciatus
ATAGATTGTGGTTAGATAAAGGAATTTCAGAATTTGTGAATATGAAAGTGATTTTTTTGTAGGTAAGGGCGAGATCTAGGGAATGACTATTTGGTGAGGTTGGTAGAATTCATGGACAATGATTAAGTTGAAAACCTGGGTGGTTAAGGTATTTTAGAGAGTATTTTGAAATCCTCTAATATGAAAGCAAGAATTGGGAAAGAAAGAAAGACTGTGAGCAGACATTGCGCTCTAGAAGAAAGAAGAACCTTTTGCAGGTGAGTAGACAACAATTACCAGAATCTTGATTGGGTAATATACATATGTGGATTGAATTCACCTTAAAGGAAAAGAGCTTACTTATGATTATGGTAAAGGGGGAGTCTAGAATTGGCAATAGGAGGCAAGGAATATTCTAATTCACACATCATGAACAGTAAATTGAGGACTATGAATAAAAGCAAAACTAGCACTTCAAAGGGTGTGCAGGAAGTTTGTTTTGATCAGGAAAGACTTGGTAAGTGCCTGGAAGACTTGGAAAAAATGCTGAACAAAAAAGTTTTAAGATGAAAGCCAGTTTATTAGTTATGGGTCAAATTTCATACCCTTCATAATGGAATGGGTAACTTTACAGTGTGACATTGTGAGACTAGGTTGAAGGAAAGAAGAATAATGGAATTTGAATAATGAAAGTATGGAATTCAGAATCACTGGGATGGAGAGAAAATGAAATCAGGAACATGTAATTAAAGACTGAATTTAGGTCCATAGAAATTCAGCCTAGAATTAGAATTTTCTGTGAATAAAAAGAGGAAGATGTTTCAAAAATACCAATTTTCCCCCCTGAATTGAAGTGAGGCAAGAAGAAGACCAAATTGGAGAAAGGACAATAGTGATGGGGAAAATGATAAAGTAAAATGGGTACTTATTTTCCTTGTCTTCATCTATTTGTATCATTTTTCAACCAGAAAACAAATTACCAAAATAAAGACTAGATAAGTCCTATGCAAAAGAAGTAGAAGAATGTTAAGAGAAAACTTAATTTCCATTAGTAATTCAAGTCATCAAATCTTGCTGAATATACTGGAAGATATGATTGAAAAGCTAATGACAATCCAAGATGTCTGAGTAAGAAAGAAAATCCTTTGAATTGTTCCCCAACCTTCCAAACGTCTTTAAATAATGATTTAACAAATTCTAAAATGGTAGAAACCACAAAAAAAGATATAATAAAAACATTTTTCAGTTCAAGTAAGCTTAGATGATCAACAGGAAATAAATACCTGTTGCACCACAGTGATAGAGGAAGATAGATCAGCACAAGCTGTGCAAGCAGAAACAAACCAGAATCAAGTTTTGGGGCAACTAAGCTGCAGTGAAGATGTCTCAGCCAAACCTTCCAGATCTCAAAGACAACTTAGAAGTTGAGCAGAAAAGGTGTATTGTATGTAGGTAAGAATGGACCACAATTCAATGCAGATCTCATCAGCAGAGCTCTGGCCCCAAGAAATCAAGGGGTAGGCCTTATGAGTCACCAATCAGCAATTGCTTCTGGATCTCTCAATCAAAAGACAGTAAGGGGTTGAACAATTGATCAAAAGGAGATTACAGTGGTCTCTTTGATTGCAATGAGTCAGGAATCTATTGCTTTGCTCACACTTGGAACCAAGTGACAACCCTATGTGGCAATCCCAGGGGGAGGAGGAGTAGCATACTTGTAGCCACAGTGAAGTGGGGACCATCATCATAGTTCTAGGATAGAAAAGAGTGATTGTGGTCATTTACAGACCTGAGAATAGCGTGTTAGAGGAATAAACACCTCTCCTTAAGTTATACCACCTTGCAAGAACTGAAATCTTACAAGACCCTACATATATATACACATACATATGTAAATATATATATATGTATATATGTATGTATGTATATTATATATATATGTATATATATATATATATATGCACCATCCACCCTGGAAGCAGTGCCATATTTGAACAAAGAGTCATAAGTCAAATAATAGATTGGCAAAATGAGTAAACAAAAGAAAAAAAAATCTGATCATAGAAAGCTACTCTGATAAGGAAGATCAAAACACACTCAGAAGAAAATAACAAAATTGAAGCTCCTACATCCAAAGCCTCCAAGAAAAATATGAATTTGTCTTAGTGCATGGATGAGCTCAAAAAAAAGTTTGAGTAAAGGAGTAAGAAAGGTAGAAGAAATGTTGGGAAGAGAAATGAGAGTGATACAAGAAAATCATGACAAACAAGTGTACATCTTAGGAAACTACTGAGGAAAATAACACCTTAAAAAGCAGACTAGGCTAAATGGTAAAAGAAGTACAAAAAGCCATAAAGAGAAGAATACCTTAAAAAACAGAATTAGCAAAATGGAAAGAGAGGCACAAAATTTATTGAAGAAAAAAAAAACTCCTTAAAAAGTTGAATTAGCCAAATATAAAAGGAGGTATAAAAAGGCCATTGAAGAAAATAATTCCTTAAAAATTGAAATTGAGCAAATGAAAGCTAATGATGTTGTAAGATAACAAAATCAAAAAAATGGGAAAATAGGAGGCAGTGTGAAATATCTTAAAAAAATTCAACCTGGAAAATAGATCCAAGAGAACTAATTTTTTAATTGAATTATCTGGAAACCAGGATTAAAAAAAATAAATAAATAAAAAGAGTTGTCATAATCTCTCAAGAAATTATCCAGGAAAACTGTCCTGATATTCTAGAACCACAGATAAATAATAAAAATTGAAGGAATCCATTGATCTCTTCCTGAAAACAATACAAAAATAAAACATCTCAGTAATAATATAGCCAAATTCCAGAACCCCCAAGTCAAGAAGAAAATATTGCAAGCAAAAAGAAAGAAAAAAAATTCATGAAGTCACAGTCAGGATAGCACAAGATTTAGTAGTTCTATCTTAAAGGATGGGAGGGCTTAGAACATGATGTTCCGGGGGAAAAAAAAAATAGGATTACAAACAAGAATTATCTACCCAGCAAAACTGATTATTACCCTTCAAGGAAAATAATTGATATTCCATGAAATACAGGACTTTCAAGCATTTTAAATGAAAAGACCAGAATTGTATAGAAAATTTGACTTTCCTATATAAGACTCAAGAGAAGGATAAAAAGATAAACATGAAAGGGAAACCTTAAGTGACTTAACAAAATCAAACTGTTTCCATTCCTATTTGTAAAGATGATAGCTATAACTCATAAGAAATTTCTCATGAAGTTAATTTATTTGAATATATAGTTAATTATTTGAACATATAGGGATTATATAGTTATTTGAATTTATAGGGATCATATATAAAAAATTAAAGAGTGAGAAATGAATGTATTGGGAGAAAAAGAAAGTGAGAGGTAGAATAGAGTAAATTATCTCACATAAAATAGGCAAGAAAAAAATTATTGTGGAGGGAGGCATTAAGTGAATCTTACTTTCATCAGAATTGTCTCAAAGAGGAAATAGCATATACTCTCAATTGGGCATAGAAATCAATCTTACCCTACATGAAAGTAGGAGAAAGGGATAAGAGAAGGGGCAAGTGATAGAAGGCATGGCACACTGGGGTAGTGTGCAATCAAAAGCAAAAGATTTTTGAGGAGGGGTAGGATGAAAGGAGAGAGAAAATACAATAAATGGGGTGGAAATATACAATAGAGTGAAATACTGTTAGCAAAGTAACTGAAAAAAAATGAAGCTGGTTTCTCTCATAAAGTCTTCATTCCTCAAGCATATAGAGATCTGTCTCATTTATAAAACAAATTGTCATTCTTCAACTGATAAATGATCAAAAGATATGAACAATTTTCAGATGAAATAATCAAAGCTAACTATAGTCATATAAAAATTATCTAATTCACTCTTGATTGGAGAAATGCAAATTAAAACAATTCTGAGGTACTGCCTCACACCTATTAGATTGATTAATAAGACACAAAAAGAAAATGATAAATGATGGAAGGGGGTGTGGGGGAAAATTAGACATTAATGCATTATTGATGGAATTGTGAACTTATTCAACCATTCTGTAAGGATATTTACAGAAAGAACTACAAAACAACAACAACCTTGACCAGCATTACTAAGTTTTTATCCAAACAACAACAACAACAACAAAACCATAATCACCATCACTACTACAAAAAAAAGAAAAAAAATTTTTCTGTACAAAAATATTTAGAAGAGATCTTTTATTGAAGGGGGCAAAGAATTTGAAATTTAGGAGATGCCCATCAATTTGGAAATAGCTAAACAAATTGTATTAAACAATTACAATGGAATTACTATTGTGCTAAAGAAATGATGAACATGATGTTTCAGAAAAGCCTGCAAAGCAAAATGTACTATGTACAAAGTAAAAGCAATACTGAAAAATATCCAACTATGAATGGCTTAACTACTCTCAGCAGTACAATGATTCAAGACAACTCAGAGGGAGCTATGATGAAAAAGTATCCATCCTCATAGAAAGAACTGATGGTGTCTAAATACAGATTGAAGCATGATTTTTTAACCTTCCTTATTTTTCTTGAAGATTTTTTTTGGACTTTTCTTTCACAACATGACTATTATGGAAATGTTTTGCATGATTACACAGTATAATCTGTATAGAATTGTTTGCTTTTTCAGTAAGGAAGAATGGGGAGGGAGGAAAGTAGAGATTTTGGAGCTCAAATTTTTAAAAGCAGATATTAAAAATTGTTTTTATATGTAACTGGAGAAAATATAACACTAAATAAAATTTTAAAAAGAGAAAAGCTAATGACAGAAATATGGCACATGGGAAAGAATCCATGAAACTCAAGGAAGGATGCATATTCCAATTTCCATGAAAAGGAACATAATAGAGTTTACAAACTATGCTCCAAAATGCTGAATTTCAATTTTGGTAAAATTCTAGAATATACTAAAGTGGAGGGTGGGAGGTACAAAGTTTACCATGCATCTCTGATCAATTGATTTCCTCCTAAATTTACCTGATGAAATTATAGAATATGAGGGACAAGTGAAAGAGATAATGAGATGCTTAAATCTTTGAACAAGTAAAAAGAAATGTTGAACTTTGTCATACTTTTCCAAAGAGTAAAGAAGGTCTTTATTTAAACTTAATAACCAGTCATCATCTAGATTTAGGATCAGGCACATACTTAGTATGCATTTACCTGTTTTACACCAATAATTATAACAACAATAATAATACCCATTAGGGATTTGATTCTTTAATATCTATTTGAATGTGAGAGTGTGTGTCTGTGTGTGTGTGTGTGTGTGTACTAAATCCCTTTGAAAATTTGTGAAGCCTATATACCCCTTCTCAGAATGTTTTAAAATATATAAAATAAAATATATGCAACTACAGGGTATGTGTATAACTACATATATATATGTATATATATATATATATATAATATGTATGTATAAATGTAAATATATATAATAGTTATCAAAATGGTAAATAAACATGTGGACCCCAGATTAAGATAGTTTGTGCCAGGGAGAGAATTGAGAAGGGAAACAACTCTGATTATTGTGTACTTTGTAAATCAAATAGAGCCAGCTGTGGATAAAGAATCCTGTCCTTGAAAGGCAATCATTCCTTATTTTCAGGGGAGGATGAGGGATTTCTTCTCTCTTTACTCATCTGTCATGGTATCCTGCAGTGAAGCTAATAGCTCCTGAGGGAGCAGGTCAAGAGAGTCAAGGCATAAGATTCAAGAAGCTTTGTGTGATGAGAGATAACCCTGACCATTGGGAGTTGAAATGAAGAGAAGAACAAGCCAAGGAACCCCGCTGAGTGACCTACCCTTAAAAGACACTGTAAAGTATACTGGTAAAGAGAAATCAATCTTCAGGGGACTCTACAAACCTGGAACTGTGAATTATCTCGTCCATGTGAATTACCTATGTATGGGATGTTCAATGAAGACTAGTGCGTTGATGTGAGAGCTGGCTGAGATCTTTTCAGGACTGCTCATCTATCTTTGGTGTCTACTATCACTCAACTCTTACCTGTGGCTCCAAGAAGCTATAGAGTGCCCAGCAGCCATATTCTGTTAAAACCATCTTGGCAGATAGGCTAAACCAATCTGATTGTAACTTAGAGGCCTCAAACCTGCCTGTGAGCTAAAGGGTGTCTGCCCCAAACATGGGAAAACTTCTCCCAGTAGAAAGGGTAGATGAGAACAATATGTTCCAGTGGTCATCAATTCAGCATTGTGGAGGGCTTAGAGCTTTGTCAGACATTGAAGATGAAGGTCATACACTGTATCGCTGCCCATCTCTAGTGGACCTGACTTTTGTCTTGTCATTCAACTTCTGTGACTTTAGGAGTGAGGCTGATGACTATGTGCATTTTCACTTCACTTAAATCCAATTCAAGCTCAAACTAAGATATTACTTTGTGATGTCATTGGCCCTCTCCTAAACAAAGGACAAATTATAACCTTCCTACCACTATTATAATTACTATTATTATTAGACAGCAAACATTTATTATAGACTACTTTTTATCAGCTCACTTTCCCCACTATATATAATTGTGTGAAAGTACACCCAAGATTTATATGGGAAGAGTGTTTTGTGTCTCTATTCTTATGTTGTCATTTAAGTAAATACTTTACTTGGAATTAACTGTATCTATTAGGTAATTAGCAAAGTATTCAAATGAAGCAGGGGAGATGGAGAAGAAATATAGTTAGTAGAGTTATATCTTCCATATTGTGACTTTTTCCATCACAATTTTTATATATATTGAGTCAACTCAAGAAATTAAATGGGAATTTTGGGGAGTTTTTCAGAAGCTGCAGATGACACACAAGGGCCAGGAGATGACAGAAAAAAATTAGAAACTCATTAATGCATAAGGTATATATTTTATATTATATATATATTAATTATTATACAGTATTTATATACATGTTAATATATAGTATAATACTGTATAATGTCAATGCATTCTCTCTAGTACAAAGGCAGGGCCAAACATTTTTAAGTGGATTTTCCAGGTTATGAAGGCATTGTATCCCTAGCCCATAGAATATAAAAGGAATAACTATATCTTGTACCTGGGTTAATAATTTCCTAGAAAACTCAACTTTATAATACAAGATAGAGAGAATGGTGAAGGAGTAGTTTATATTATTAAAATCCCTCAAGAGAAACAGTGAGGACTTATTAAGAAGAAGTTGTCAGATTAATATCACTTACCCCCCTCTTTCATACCCTCCTAACACACTAGAGTTTACTTAGTACTTATAAAGTTACTTTGAAAATTCTTTCAAAAAACGGAAAGAAGAATTAGAGTTGATATAATTAAGTGGCTTGAAAACTGGTTGGATGGAACTAAGATCAAATAAACTCTAGAATTGTTCAGAATGGAATATACCTATCTATAGTTTTATGCTCTTACTCAACATCCCTGTAAATTTGTAAATCCCTAACTACCACTTTCTTATATGTCTTGTCTCCACTATTTGATAAAGATCCTCTTAATTAATTCTTTAACTTAATTCTCAAACTTATGCATAGACATATTCAGTAAGAATTTGGGTCACTGGCAATATGTTTATCAACAAAAACTATAAACCATTTATTTGAAAGCAAACCATAATATATATTAAAAAAATCAAACCAAATATAAGAATGTTATACAAAGCCAAACATTACTGAATAAAGGTATGATGATTATCATAATCAGTTAAGCTTTGCATTCTAGCCCTATGCTAGCCAATCTCTATGACATTGTTTATGCTTAATTCCTTACCCTTCATATATTTTTTTTTCATCTTTTGTGGTTCCCTCCCTTTCCTAAAAACTGAGCTTAACAAACACCTTATCTATGAAACTTTCCTCCTGCCCAACCCTAATGAAAGTGACCCTATGTAGCTAAAATTTATCCTTATTCTTTACTGGATGTCTATTTTGCATTTATTTCATTCTTCCTCATATTATAGTTATCAATTCATCCTCCCTTCCATTAGTCAATCAGTCAGTCCATAGGCATTTATTAAACACTTATTATGTGCTAAGCATTGTCCTAAGAGCTGGGGCTACTAAGAAAAATAAAAGATAGTCCCTGTTCTTGAGGAATTCAAGATTGTAAATTCTTTGAAAGCAGGGTCCATGTCCAGCCTATCCTTGCATCCTTAATACCTAGAGTAATGATTTGTACCCAGTTGACATGACAGATATTCAGATATTTACTGAATTAAGTTAAAGATACTTTATAGAAGGAAACAAAAAAAGCCTTGAAGGTACTTCATTAAGACTAATATTCTCAGTGTTTTTCTCAATTGTTCTAAATGATAATTAAATTATTCATCAGATTCCAATTAGTGCAGGTAATTCTGTCAGCTGTGCTAACTTGGATTTTTTTTTTAAGAACCAGGCATTAAAGACTTTGATCTTAAGTTTAGTACTATGGTTTTATGGAAGAAATACTAGTTTGGAGCAGGACACATGAGTTCTAATTCTGGCTCTGTATTTAGCAGTGACTTTAGGCAAATAACTTCTCTTTTCTTGGGCATCAGTTTCCTTATTTAAAAAGGCTAGATCATTATTAAGAATAGATGATTGCTAATAGATGATTAGTAAATGACCTGTTTCTAAATCCTTTCTCTGCCAGTTTCAATGTGTTTGAATTTGGGCAAGTCAAAACTTGTCTGGGTCTTAGTCTCCTTTGTAAAATGATTTTGTTGGGCTAGATTCCACTGGGGTCCCTTCTAGCTATAAATCTAAAATTCTATGATCTTCCAAGTCCCTTTAAACTTTCTTATGAAATAAGTTCCCTTAACTACAAAAGCATAACCTATTATACCATAGCGTCAAGCATCTGACAAGAAATCTTTCATTTAAAAAAAAAATCAAAAACCTGCATATGCTTTTATAATGTGCTTTTGCTAGCTGTAAACTACACAGGGGGAAAAATAGGGTTGCATATTCACTAACCAAGTCCTGCATAATAAGGAAAATGTTAATTATCTAACAGCATGTTCACATTTCCCACTAGTTGGCAACTCTATGGTCTTGGCTGCTATCAATTCTCCAATAGGTACTGGAGTTTTACTCATTTGTTATCAGCACAGAATTTGCCATGTCTAGTTTGTGCTGCCTACATATTCCACTGTTCCAGGAGTCATTTAAGCATATAATAAATTGAGTTTCAATGAGCTGGAACCTACCGCTTCAGCCGATTTTTCAGCAAATTATTTTCCAGCTGTAGCTGCAGCCGGAGTTTTTCTTATTCCTGAAAAGATGGCTGTAATGGCCACATATTTTATATGCCAATTCTAAAATCATTTTAATGGGCTAGTTATTATGCATTAAGTCAGTGATGAGCAAATTTAAAGAGGGTTCAAATCACTCTATGGGTATGGCAAGTATCTTTAATAGACTTTGTGTTTTGGCACTAAAACTTGCTATGACAAAACAAGGCCAATAAATTTGGTACTTTGCCATAGAGCAAAATGCTGCTTCAACATTTGCAGTATGCTCTTCTGCACATTGAGTTTCTTGAAAAGCTTCAGAGAAAAAAGAAGCAAGTACAGATTTGGAAGCTGTGAGAAGTCCAAACTTTGCTATTTAATCAAATTAGATTTTCAATCATCTCAATGTGTATGCATTTGATTTTCAGTGCTGCACGTTATGAACTATATGCACTTGTTGGAATCATAATTTTGAGAACACAAGAATTTAGAAAGTATCACAATGGATCAAACCAATAGTTCATTCAGAATAGGATTCTGTTGACCACAAAAAAAAAAAAATGCTGTATAGCAGAAGTCTATAAAAACTTAGGAATGCTCCCCAAACTTTCTCAATAAGCTATGATGAACATATTATTCTTATTTTAAGTATGCATTAAACCTGTTTGTAGATGAAGACAAAAAAGATAATGTGGTATAGTAGAAAGGACTGGGGGAATTACATCCTGGGTAATAAGCTCTTCTGTTAGTTATATGATTTTGGAGAAATCTTTTCAACTTTCTAGGACGTAACTTCCTTTTATATATATACATATATATATTTTATTTTTTGTTAAATGAGAAGATTGATCTAGGTGATCTAGTGGTTTCTTACAAAACTAATATTGGTAGTCAATAATTCTGAATCTTAAAGTAGAGTTCTTTGGTTATATAACTGCTGTGTAAAGGTAGAATTTCCTTTTATTTTGTTTAAAGAATATATTTTTTTCAACTCAAAGAATGGTCTTTATTTCTAACATTTGGGAATTTGATTAAAACACATCAAAATTATACTTTTTATGCAAGTCACCATTTTTTTTTTTGCTGAGGCAATTGGGGTTAAATGACTTGTCCAGAAGTCACACAGCTAAGAAGTGTTAAGTGTCTGAGGCCAGATTTGAACTTAGGTCCTCCTGACTTCAGGACTGATGGGCTATCCACTAACATCACCTAGCTGCACCCAACTCTTATCTTTCCAAATAGAAATCCCATAGATTTTGACACTTTCTTATCTCAACTGGAATATCCTTTCAAATAGAAATTACTAACCTTACCAATAATTTATCCCTCTTTTTCATTTTTTTCTCTTTCTCTAGTACATTTATTTTCCATTATCATTCCATAATTCTTTTCTTCCTATTCAGCAACTCAATGAGTATTTATTGAATTGAATGGAATATTTTTGTAGAGTATGTATTTGTGTGTGTGTGTATGTGTGTGTGTATAATTGATATTATTCATTGATTTTAGTCATGAATGGCTCTTTGTGATGTCATTTGGAGTTTTCTTGGAAAAGGTACTGGAGGAGTTTGTCATTTCCTTCCTCAGCTTATTTTAGAGATGAAGAACTGAAATAAACATGGTTAAGTGACTTGCCCAGGGTCTAACAGCTAATATGTGTCTGAGACCAGATTTGAACTAAGGAAGATGAGTCTTCCTGACTTCAGACCCAGAGCACTATCTACTGTTCCACCTAGTGTGTATGCACACATACACATGTATATGTGTATATATATGTATACACATACATATATATACACACACATATATTCACATATATACACATATACATGTACATACACACACACAAACATTTTTATTTACAGGGAATTTCATGACTTCCAATTGCTTTATTGAGATTATGTAGCCACATCTGTACCTACTCTTGGTTTCATCTCCTTTTTTTCTTGGCTTTGACAAATCCTAAATTAATATCTCTAACTTTGTTGGTGAATCTTTAACATATTTAATAGATTCATGTTTATAATCTATTAACATAACAATGTTCTTTCTGCTTTTGTTGGAATACTCTCGTATTAAATTTTGATAAAAAATTGATAATTTTTTTTCAATCTCTAGTTTCTATTATTAGATAGCAAGGCCAACCCAGGGGAAATTGCAAAGAAGGCAAAATTTGTCTTCTTGGTCCATTTTATATCTCTGCCTCTTCAGATACTCAGAGTCTAATTACTATTCCTTGATAATTCCAATAAGAGTATAGTAATTTTGTTGGAATAATGTAACAAATATGTTTTACCAATAGCTCCTAAGGATTGGCCATGAACAGCCAAAGAGTCATTTTTAAAATATATTATCTAGCATTAAATGAAGGAAGAATCTTAATTAGATTATTTCACTTCATAGAACATAAATATCTTCTAGCTAAACTGCTCATCTAAAACTAATCAATTACTTAGCATGTACTATGTATCAGGCATCATAAAGCTCAGGAGCCACTTCTTAAAAGACTGAAGAATGTTGTACATGTGAGTAGAGATAGTATTTTTTTTTCCATCAAGCCCCATCCTGCTCCCTAGAATTTTCTGTTTTGGGTTAGCCAATGTTGTAGCTGCCATGATTAGTGGGAAGTGCTAAGATATTCTTCATGACACTTATGAAAGATGTCAACCAGTGTGTTTAGACAAATCTTGGCAATAAGTTGAAGAGAAACTCGTGTAAAATGTTAAACTATGTTTCTGTGAGTGTAATAGAAGCAAAAGATGGACTCAAGCATGTAATGATAATGTGGATTACCATTTCTCAGTCCTTTGCCATGTATTTTTCTTCTTATTTATTCCCTCTCTTATTCTGCTGGTATTCATCTCATCTCACCAAAGTATTCCAATAAGCAAAATAATAATGGCCTCCAAAGAATACGTGAGGAGGCAATAGATATTGCAGCTTATCTTTTACACAAGTGATTTTTGTTCTGATTAATAAATAGAAACAATAATTTCTCAATTGTTATTTGTGGTTAGAAGTATTGAGACCATCTTGTGCTACTTACTAATTCATCCCTTTAATACCAGTGGTGAGGAATCCTAGTTTACTAATATATAAAGCTTATGAACTGTTTTCCATTAGAGAGCTACAAGTTTATACAGCATAAAAAGATATTGGTGAATGAACTCCAATGGTGTGAAAATAGATAAACCTTCAAAAAAAAGTGTTGGAAAAATAACACCTTCCATCCCTATTGAGAGTTTATCTGCCAAACCTGATCCTGGAGTGAATTTTATGACTGAGTTATAAACCTCTGTAAAGTGAAGACTATAATAGAAATGCTGACAGAGTCTTCATTGTAATGGGTTCAGTATATACAGCTATAAAAGAGCAGTGTTTTGGTTTTTGGAAATGATAAACCATTGCAAAGAGAAGCATATTTTGCATAAATTAAACCTTATATTTGCATTGGCATACCTTGGCTTCTTTTTAATGCAAGGTCATTTGTAACTTTAAAACAATCATGATTAAAATCTCATCAAGTTGTTCAAGAAAATAGAATAAAAATATGTGTAGGATATAAAATCATTAAATTTTAAAATTGGCTACTTCAGCTGAGGAAAATTGGAGAAAAAAAAAACTTCTCTCTAACATGCTTCTCCATTGCAAAAAAAAAATTAAATAAAAAGAAAAGAGACAGAATTATAGGGCTTAAATAACAAAACATTGCCAATATTTCATCAGAAAGAGAATAAACTCAGCTAAATAGACAGTGATGGAGAGAATGAAACAGCTTATCAATGGTTGAAAACAGGCTTTTATCAGTCTCCTGGATAAAATTTTTCAATCTCTAGTTTCTATTATTAAATAGCAAGGCCAATCTAGGGAAAATTGCAAAGAAGGCAAAGTTTGTCTTCTTGGCCCATTTTATATCTCTGTCTCTTCAAGTACTCAGAGTCTATGCCTCCTTTGGCCCTCACCTAAGTTTATCCTTTTACCCCACCCTGCTTCTCCATTATATACTCTCTTCTTTTTAGTTGCTGTTTTGTTTTTGTGGTATTTTCCTCCTGATTCTCCTCTTATCTGTCTGATCATTCTTCCTACATTTACTTCATTATTTCATCAACTATTTCATGTTCCCTAAATGTGAATGTGACTAAACTTTCTCTCAGTAATCTCATTAGCTTCCAAAAGTTTAACCATCATCTCAACCCTATAGCCAGTTCTATATCCAGCCCAATCTTTTTCCCTGAGTTCCAAACCAATTTCTTTCTGGATATTTCAAATTGGATGCCTTGGAGACATCAAAATATCCTTTGTCTAAAACAATTCATTTTCCTACATTCATTTTTTCCCCTTTCCCATGTTTTCTTATGCCTATTCATGTCACCAGAATCCTTCCAGTCTCTCAAGCTCATGATTTTAGCATTTTCAACTCCTTCTCACTCATTCTCCCTCACTTTTTATATCTAACCAGTGGCCACGTCTTAGTGTTCTGCCTCTACAGAAGTTCTTCCCTCCAACCCCTTCTCTTTCCTCACTCTGCTACTATTTTAGTTCAAACTTTCCTCACTTCTTTCCTGAATTATTGCAACATCCCCTAATTATTGACCTTCCCAGTCTCGTTGAATATTACTCCCCTTCTGTACTCTGTAATCCAGGCAAATTGCCCTCTCTTTTCTTTACACTTAAAACTCTCATCTATATCTGCCTATCTTTTCATTGGACGTAATTGAATGGGACTGATTGGATGAAGTATTTCTTAGTATTGAGTCACATGATCCCTGTTCCCAGAGCTGGGAGATTGGGCTTTGGAATCTGGGTCCAAGAAGGACCCTAGGAAGTCACATGATCTCTAAAAGGTCAGACAGAAAGTGACAGGAAGTTACAGGAAGTGATGTGACCTGTGAGGAGAGGATGGCTTTGGTGACCATTGGTCAAGTATAATTATATCCTTTTAGTCTATTCAGTGAGAATACTTGGGTCTTTTCCCATTTAACTGGCTAGTCTACTTTCAGTTGTCCAGGTTCCAGGAGCACTTGGCAGGAGTTGGGATGGCTCCCAGCTGTGTGTCTGGGCCTCTCCCTTCAGGGAATAAACAAATACTTTCTCTTTGTACCTGAAGAGGTCTCTGATTAGTTAATTTGGGAAAGGGGGTCTAGCACCTGTTCCACACATAACTCATGTCTGGAAGGGAATGCCCTCTTTGTGGGGCTCCAACACTATCTTTTATATGAAGCCTTTGATGATCAACCCAACTTCCCATGCCTACCTTTCCAACTTTCTTGTATTCAATACTTTTATTTGTAGATGTATTCTGGGTATGTGTGTGTTTTAATTAGGGGTGGGGGGGGAGGTAGGATGGTATAATGGATAGGACACCGCAACTGGAGTCAGAAAGGAAAGAATTCAAATTTGACCTCAGACACTTACTAGGTGTAGGACCCTGGACAAGTCTCTCAACTTCTGCCTGGATGAAAAATAAAATAAAATAATAATTTTTAACAAATTGGAGAAGGAAAAAAACCAAACAGACCATTCTGATATCTTTACCAAGAAAACTCCATGGACAGTATTAAAAATACTAAAGGATTTCACATTGGGAGAAGAGCCTCTCAGGTTAGAAGGGCCTGGAGTGCTTTGGTCCATGGGGTCACAAAGAGTAGGGCATGCTGAATGAACAGGTATACTCTGTTATAAACCCATGCATGTACTTGTCTTCTGTATTAGAATTTAAGCTCTTTGTGAATACAAATTATTTCATAAATTATATTTGTATCCCCTGTGCCTAATGCAGTGCCTAAGATATAGTAGGTGCCTAAAGCTTTTTGACTGATATCTCTTTTATTATAGAGGAAAGTGGAAAATATCAGAAGTCAGAAGACCCATGTTTGAATCTTGACTCTACCACTCAATTACTGAGGAAATGAGTAAATAATTAAATTCTTAGAAACTGAACTAATTTGTAAAAAGAGAATAATAATGAAAAATAATGATTATAATAATTATGATTAATAATAATAATAATATAAAAGGAAGAGAAACTTATGTAGAACCTAAAAGCTTTATTGCAAAGCACTTTATATATTTTTTCTCATTGATTTTCTGAGGTAGATGTTATTATTATTCCCATATCACTGGGGAACTGAAAGTTGACAGGGTTTAAGTGACTTCCCTTGAATCACACATCTAGTAAATGTCTGAGGCAAGGTAGAATTCAGGTCTTCCTGCCTCTTAGTCCAGTGCTCTACCCTGATTATCACACACGGTTGTTGTAAGAAGCTAATGAAATTTATGTAAGGCATCTGGCATACCTTAAAGTGTCATATAAATTTAATCTATTAAATTTAAAAATAAATTAAATTTATTAAAAATCTATTATTATCAGTATTATCAATAACAGGAATCTTGCTCTTTGGTGATAAATTAATGCATTTTAATAAACCAGTTTCTGCCACTGTGCTGTCCCTAAGAGGACAGCATTCTTTCACTTTCTTACAGGCCTTCCATATGTATTACCTAACTTAATGGTACTAATATAGTAGCAGAAATATTACATGAAGCCCTGTGCCAATTCAGTGGATTGACAACAAAGATAGACACCTGACTTTTTCTACTTTATCAGTGGCACATCTTTTGAGATAAATAATTTGAAAATTTATGAAACAAGAAATTATTCTACAATTGCCCATATGTGGGCTGCTACTTAATTCCAGAAACTCACATGCTTTTAAAGAAAATATTTCTTCTCTCCCATATCTGAGGTTTTGTAGTCATTGAAAAAGTCATGTGGCACAATGAATAGAGTGCTTGACCTCAAATTAGTAAGTTTATTGTTGTTCTCGTTGTTGGTCAGTCATGTCCAATTCTTTATGACCCCATTTGGGGGCTTTCTTGATAAAGATACTGAAATGTTTGTCATTTCCTTTTCCAGTTTATTTTATACATGAGGAATTGAGGCAAACAGGTTAATTGACTTGCCTAAGATCACACAGCTAGTAAGTGTCTGAGGTCAGATTTGAAATCATGAACATGAGTCTTCCTAATTCTAAGAACAGTTACTCATTCTACTATGCCACTAGCTCTCAAGATGGGAGTTAGGAAGACCTAAGTTCAAAAAAAAATGGCCTTATACATTTACTAGCTGTGTGACTTTGGGCAAATCACTTAACCTCTGTCTACCTCAGTTTCCTCGTATGTTAAATGGGGATTATAATGATTACCTTCCATGATGATGACAATAAAATGAGATATAATTATAAAATGCTTAGCACATGCTTGGCACATAATAAGCACTACATGGATGTTAACTGTTTATAGGATTATAATCATTAATTATTTAGTCTTTCTTCCCATTAGACCTTCTAGTATTATTTTCATTCTATTCTTAATTCTGTAAACTTTTAATTATATATATTCCCTTTTATTAAAATGTCAATTCAGTAATATCTTTATATATATACACACATATACATATATAAACACATATGTCGCAAGGCAGTCTCCCTTATATACATAGGGTTGTCTTTGGTTCAGAAGGAGGCAGAAGAGACATCTCTGACTTCTCTACCCCTACCCCTTCCTTTAAGGGATACATTAATTCCTGCTAGGAGGGGAAGCAAGATGTAAGGGCCAGAAGATTGACCACATTACATCTCTCTGCTCCCTTAAAAATTATTGATGTGTTTTTTGGGGTACAAGCTAAACTTTTAAATGTAGTTTCTTAATAGTAGAGAAGGACAACTTAAGTTTTATATCCAGCACTTGACCCTTTCTTACTGATATACAATGAATACCTAGGTAGCAAAGAAATTCATTTATCCAAGTCAATAACAAAACAGAAATTTAAAAAAAAAAGGATATACAGTGAAGATTACAGAGTGAAGAAGTTCTCCTGTTGGGAGAGAGGTACCTCAGCTCAGCCAAGAGAGAGTATTAGAGCTCTCCCAAAATTTATAATGTAGCAAACTAAAAATAGTGACATGATGGATTCTGCTAGCTCTTCTAATACCAGACTTTTCCCATAGTTTTATTCTTTTTAGCATCCTGAAATGAGGTTTATCATAAACATCACTCTAAAAACTAGAAGCCAGAAGTACCTGAAATAATGAGAGAACACAAAGGGTTTTAAAAGAGCCTCAAATAAATTGAAAAGCCTAGAGCTCTCTTCTCTCCTATTCTCATCAACTCTTCCTTACTCCTTAGAGGTAAGTAATCTTCACCAGTAAGAAGAGAGTCTCATATTCTTTTTTTAAATGAGAGTCCCATTTTAAAGGGCTTTGAGACTCAGGTTTTACACACACACACACACACACACACACACACACACACGCACACGCACACACATATACACACACGTATATATATATATATATATATATATATATATATATATATATATATACATATATATATGCATAGATACAAATTATATGCATAATACATAAAATGCCAAGTGTGGACCTAGATGAATAAGAACACAAACATATTCAGATACAAAATGTCACAAAACTTTTTTTTTTTTTTTTTCTGAAGCAATTGGGGTTAAGTGACTTGCCCAGGATCACACAGCTAGGAAGTGTTAAGTGTCTGAGACCAGATTTGAATTCAGGTTCTCCTGACTTCAAGGCTGGTGCTTTATCCACTGCACTACCTAGCTGCCCCTGTCATAAAACTTATAATACAGTTTTAAACTATTAACTTCTTTAAGACTTTTGGTACAATGTGAGTGTCAGTGTGTGTTTGTGTTTATGTATATTAGAATGTATGTTATTTCTCTAAAAGACTTAAATTTTCTGAAAAGTGAGTTTGTTTGATTATTTTGTTTCTGTATCACTAGAATGTAGCACAGTGCCTCAGAAATAGTGGGTACTGAAAACATGCTTGTTTGATAAAATAAATGTAAGCAAAATAGCAAGTAACAAGTGACATATGAGAGTCAGGGTTCTTAATCAATTGCAAATCAAGGAGATTTTCATGGAGGAGCTTTTTTTTTAATATGGATTATGTTTTGAAGGATGTGTAGGATTTTAAAAAGATGAACAGAAAGGAGAATTTCATGAATTGGGAACAATTCAAACAAAGGGATAGATAGATAGATAGATAGATAGATAGATAGATAGATAGATAGAT
>JAJPUD010002425.1:105905-142713 GCA_023553655.1 Myrmecobius fasciatus
CCCCACTAGTATCGTTTGGCTGTCTATTTCTTCTTGCATCTCTCTTAATTTCTCCCCTAGGAATTTGTGTGCTATTGCACTTGGTGCATATATATTTAATATAGATATTGCTACATTATCTATGGTACCCTTTAATAGAATATAGTTTCCTTCCTTATCTCTTTTGATTAGATCTATCTTGGCTTTTACTTGATCTGAGATAAGGATTGCTACCCCTGCTTTTTTTTGTTCACCTGAAGCATAATATTTTCTGCTCCAGCCGTTTACCTTCATTCTATATGTGTCACTATGTTTTAAATGTGTTTCTTGTAGACAACATATTGTGGGATTCTGGTTTTTAATCCAGTCTGCTATCCGCTTCCGCTTTATGGGAGAGTTCATCCCATTCACATTCACAGTTAGAATAACTAATTCTTTATTTCCTGCCATCTTATTTACCCTCGTTATGTTTTCCCCTTTCCTTTCCCCTTTCTCCCTTCCCCCCTCCTCAGTACTTTGCTTTTGATGACCCCTCCCCCCAAACAATACTCCCCTTTCCTTTCCCCTTTTTCCCTTCCCCCCTCCTCAGTACTTTGCTTTTGATGACCCCCTCCCCCAAACAATACTTCACCCTTTAGATCTCCTCCCCCTGTTTTTATTCCTTTCCCCTGATTCTTCTATTTTCCCTTCTATTAGTTTGTCCCTTACATTTCCTCCTTTTCCTCCCACTTCCCTCTAGCAACAGACAAGTTTCTATGTGAAATCAAATGTCTGATATACACTTTTAGAGCCCAACCTGATGAGAGTAAAATTTACACAGTGCTCATCTCCCTCCCCTCTTTCTCTCAATTATATTAGGTTTTCTTTGCCTCTTCAAGTGATTTTAACCTTGTTTTTACCTCCTTTTTTTTTAGATCTTATTTTACCACTTTTTCCCTCTTTTCCCTAGTATGACATTTTCCCCTCTAGTTCTCTTTTTCATATTATCAAAGTAATATCTAGTTAATTATACCCCCAAACTTTGAGTATCTCCCTAGTAGCAATAAAGTTCTCAAGAGACCTTTCCTTTTTACCTTTTTATGCATCTCTTGAGTTCTGTGTTTGGGTGTCGAATTTTTTGTTCAGATCTGGTCTTTTCATTAGAAATAGGTGAAATTCACCTATATCATTGAATGACCATCTTCTTCCCTGGAGGATAATGCTCATTCTAGCTGGATAGGTTATTCTTGGCTGTAATCCAAGTTCCTTTGCCCTTCGGAATATCTGGTTCCATGCCCTTCGATCCTTCAGTGTGGAAGCTGACAAATCCTGTGTGATTCTAATTATTGAACCTCGGTATTTGAATTGTTTCTTTCTAGCTGCCAACAGAATCTGTTCCTTGGTGCTATAGTCCTGAAATTTAGCCACGATATTCCTTGGGGTCTTAATTTTGGGGTCTCTTTCAGGAGGTGATCGGTGAATTCTTTCGATGTTGATTTTGCCCTTTGATTCTACAATCTCAGGGCAGTTTTCTTTCAGGATTTCCTGGAAGATAGTGTTTAGATTCTTTTTTTTCATCATGGCTTTCAGGAAGTCCAATAATCCTTAGATTGTCTCTCCTAGATCTATTTTCCAAGTCAGTTGTTTTTCCTAGGAGATATTTCATATTTTCTTCTAATTTTTCATTTTTTTGTTTTTGTTTGACTGATTCTTCAAGTCTTAGTGAGTCATTCACTTGCATTTGTTCAATTCTTATTTTTAAAGTGTTGTTTTCTTCAGTTACCTTTTTAAGCTCCTTTTGTAACTGGCCAATTTGTTCCTTGCACTCTTTTTCCACTTCACTAATTTTATTTTTTAATAAATTGGTGTCTTTTTCATATCTCTTTCGCAGGGCATCATATCCTTCTTCCACTGATTTCAGTTTATTTTCCCATTTATCCTCCAGCTCTCTTTTGAGGTTCTTTATGCAGTCTTCCAGAAAGGCCTTTTGAAAAGGGGACCAGTGATGGTCCTGGCTGATGTTCTCTGGATTTTTGTCTAAAGGAACCTCTGGCTCTGCGGTCGTTTCTTTGCCTTGATAAAAGCTGTCTATGGTGAGAGCTCTCTTTTGCTTCTTCATCATATTTTTTTTTTTTTTTTAGACAGTGTGGATATCTCTTTAAGGTAGGGAAAAAAAAGCGGCGGCTGCAAAAAGCTTTGCCCTGGGGCACTTCGGCGAGTTGACTTAAGGTGCTGGGCCGGTGGGGGCTAGGATTAAGTCAGAATTACTCCTTAAACAAGGCAAGTCTGCCAGAACACCTGTCCCCAATCATGGCAGAGTGTTCCGAGTGCCTCAGATAAGCTCCAGGTGTTTGGAATTTGGAGTTTGGAGTTTGGAATTTCTTCCACGATGAGCCGAGCTGAGTCCCACCCTCACTTCCGGCCTGCACAATTGTAGTCTATTTATCTCTCTGTCCGAGTCCGACTAACCTGATATGAAGTTATCCAGAGAGCTGTGCCCAAATATTTCTGAGTTCGTTGACTTGAAGATCAGTTCGGAGGCTTATTTTATTGTTGATTTGAGAGAAGATCGGAGGAGAGGCAGAAAGTCACCTTTTCACTCCGCCATCTTGGCTCCGCCCCCTCCAGACCTTGAACATTTTCTAGAGAAACTTCTCATTCTTTCCCCAAAGCAGAATATTTGGCATTTTTGTGACTTGCTTTATAGCAATATGTTCTTTCAAATGTTACAAAAAATAAGATGATGGACATCAGTTCAAGACCTGGTTTTGACCAAAAGTAGGAAATGACCAAAAATAGGAATGAGAAGAATCCCAGGGAAAGTATTTTTTACAGTGAAGGAGAGGAAAGCCATGAATATTTATCATATACTTTCAGGATGCCTATTCTTCCTCTTGACCCAGTTGGTCAGGTTATGATCCATCTGGTCAAAATGGTCAGGATCAACTTGCAGTGGTAAGATTCAGTATTTTTACTTGACCATGCTCTAATTCTTTAATCAAAATCTTAAGGGATATAGATATAATGCTCGCGAAATATTCATTGATATAAAACTTAGAAGGATTGCCAGTAAATTCAATGGCATGAATCAGGATGCAAAATTATCTTGGCATATTTAAATGTTACATTAAAAGTGATAAAAATCTAATAGGTACAAATGTAAACTAATGCATTTGATTTTAAGAAGTTTTAGTCAACAAATAGGTCTCATGGGGGTGGTGTGGGTGAAAAATCTCTGCTTTTTCATGGATTATAAACTCAATATAAAGTACCATTTTTATATAACACTATAAATTGAATGGTTGCTTAGGATGCATTTGGAGAGATACAATTACCTAAATGAAGAAGAGATATTGATTAGATCATATCAAAAGTACTGTTTTCAGATATAGGTACCACATTTTAGCAATAATAAACTTACATCATCTAATTTGATCCTTACAATAAATAACCCTGTGAATTATGTTATTATTACTCTCTTTTATAGATGAGAAAACAGGCAAAAAGAGGTTAAATGACTCGTTCACTCATACAGCTAGTATGTTTCTGAGAAAGAAATCAATCTCAGTGCTTGCTGACTCCAAGTGTCCCTTTCTATCCACTACACAACCTAGTTACAATAGTTGAAAAACATCTTACATCAAAGGATAAGCAAACCTCTGTGACTGAGTATGGCACTAGTTGCTTTCCAGCCAGTTGGCTGTACCAACCAGGACAATGCATTGATATTCCTGTTTGTCTTAAGCTCTTCCATGATTTGTTATGTTCCTTTTTTGTCAACTTTACTTGATTATTTTGTTTGAAGAACTCAGGGAGAGGCTCCCAGCATCTGTCAACATCATCCATTCCACTTTTCATTTAGATTAATTTTTAGGAAGTTATTCTGGACATTGAGCCTCCATTTTCTTCTTTCATATTCATTTATTCTTTATAGTTTAGTTGAATTTAAAGGAAAGTAGTGATCTTTCTTTTTCTCCTGCTTATTCTATTAAAAAACATTGTCATTTGTATGTATACTATGTGTCATCCCCAACCACTGGATTGTAATAACCATGAAGGCAGGGACTATATTTTATTAAAGCTTTGTCTCTATCCCATCACCAGCATAGAATAGGGGATAGGTGCTTAATAAATATTTGTTGAATTGATTTAAATATAATATAATATAAATGCAATATCATCAAATTTATTATGCTTTAAAATGCACTATTGTTGAAAGAATCATGATTAGCAAAGAGGATCATCTTAATTTCAACAAGATTTAGATTATAGCCACATTTAGTACAGTCTTTTATGCAGATAACTATTCTTTGAGTTAGACTAAACAAAGTATCCTCCTCCAGAAACTCATTATTCTGATAACAATCATGAAAAAGCAAAACTTTACTAAGTGGGGGAAAACAAAACTATTTCTAGTATTCATAACCAAAAAGTTATTCAACCAATCTTCTGCAGTTGCACATACTCGATGTATAAAACATTTAACACTGTGGTTTTCTGGGTTTATTAATGCTTGTTAACTCATTTATTCTCATGCTGATAAAATTGCCTGGAGCACCTCACCAAATTTTGTGATAATTAATTTGTTGAATATCCATAAGAAATGGATGTTTTTGTTATTCTAGAAAATGATTCAGAAATATAGGTAATTGTTATCAGGTCACTTTTACCTACCACATGCCCATGCCTACAGACATAAAAAACATGAAAAAGTACCAGTGAAACACAAAACAAAACAAAGAACTTTGAGATTTGCTTGAATGCAGGATCTTCTATGATATACTTCAATAATTGGTTCCTAGAGAATGATACAAAGAAGATATTAGCAACTGGTGCTAATAATTAAGAGGTAATATTCTTTTATTAGGAGCTTCAGTGGACTTTCTGGAGCTAGTCTTGGATGGCAAAATGACACTTTTAATTAAAGTTGAATGAGTTTTTGAAAATTTTCAAGTGCTTAAACACAATAAGACCAATTCAATATTATAAAATCCCAAATCAGGAGAATTAACCAAATTCTAAGCCACTCCTTGGCTCTTTTTAAAAATTGAATTTCATTCAACAAAGGAATGTTTGTTAAACAACAACTTTTTTATTTGAGAAGAGAAATTGAGATCCAGAAAGGTTAAATATTTTTTGTAGCATCATGCAAACAGTAGGGAAGGGAATAGGCATTTCTATAAAACTTATTATGTACCAGGCAATGTGCTAAATGCTTTACAAATATTAATTCATTTGATCATTTGAAATAGCAAGTGGCAAAACCAGCATTTGAACTCTGATTCATTGACTCTTAAGTTCATTACTCCTTACACTGTATCGCATAATGTTCTCTCATCTTGCCAGTTAACTTTTCAGGGATGTCCACATTGATAATGAGATTGACTCATGCATTACCAAAATTAGCTCAGTATTTGGGAAGCTTCAAAGGAAAGTGTGAGAGAGGAGAGATATTAGACTGACTACCAAATTGAAGGTCTACAGAGTCTTTGTGGTGACCTCATTGTTATATGTCTGTGAAATCTGTATGAATAGGACTTATTGAATGAAGTTTTCTCAGTCTGAGACTAAGTCACACAATCCCTGTTCTCAGAGCCAGAAGATGAGGTCTTGAACTCTGGATCCAAGAAGAACCCTGGGAAGTCACATGATCTCTAAAAGGTCAGACGCTAAGTTACAAGAAGTGATAGGAAGTGATGTGACCTGTATGAAGCAGACAACATTGGTGACCATTGGTCAAGGATGGTTACGTCCTTCTAATCTATCCAATGAAAAGGCTTGGGTCTTTTGCTTTTTAAATCTCCACAAGCTAGAAGCTGGTCAGGTTCCACAAGCACATGGCAGGAGTTGGTATGGCTCCCAGGTGTGTGTCTGGGTTTCTCCCTGCAGGGACTGAATAAATGCTTTTTCTTTTTATCTGAAGATGTCTCTGATTAGTTAATTTGGGAAAGGGGCCTAGCACCTATCCCACACAGTTTATGGGGGATCGTCTGGGTTCTGTGGCTTCCCAGAAAGATGTCTGGGATTTTGATTCAAGGCAGGTGCCAGATTGGGTTTTCTCTCACCAGCTTTGAGATCAGATTCTCAGCCTCCTTCTCTGTGAAAAATGGGCCTAGGAGAGACACTGAGATAGCAACAGAAAGCACACAAGCCTTGGAAGATGAAGCCTGGGTAAGAGAGAGGTAACTTATACACATGTAATCCACAGGGGCACTGTCTGTGAATGTGTCCTTGGACTGTCCTTAGGCAGTGTGGGCCCCGGGAAGGGATGAGCCAGGATAGAAGATTCTGTTAAAGACACAGGACAGTAGTAAACTCTGTGGTTAGTCAGGAAGGTAGGCATCTGTGGAGTCATCAGGGGGTTCTACTCTGTATATTCCAGGAGATCAAGCTGTAAGATTGGACGCTCTGAGAGGGGGCAGTCCATCTCAAATCTTCAGAGCAGAAGGAAAGGGGAAAAAAGTACATTTGAGTATTTCTGTTGTGTGTGGGGAAAGGATGGTCCTCTTCCATATAATTTTTATCTGTGTTTGTGTCTGTGCAGAATGTCTGTCATATCTGTTCTGTGAGCTCTTAGAATTTATTAAAAAGAGAAAGGCTGACTTTCTTGTAGACTCCAACTCAAAGTTGGAACTGCAGGAAAGTCCATTGAGAGTAATGTTTGGGGAATTTGGCAATTGGTCATTTCAAGATTCCAAAGCAATTCAATCAAATTCAGGCCTCCTGGAGGAGGATAATGCAGAGAGTGAAGATAGTTTCTTTCTTCTCCTTCACAGTTCCCTGACTACAGCAGGGATAGATGGGATCAGAGGGAAAGAAACTATGTTTAATCACTTTAGTGAAATTTGTTATTTGAGATATAATAGCAAAAGCAGTTTTGTATTATTGGAAATTTAAAGCTGTATTTGACTTGATTTTAAGTTAAAATATAGGTTATTAAAACAAAGTTCTGGTAGCTTACCTTAGGAGAGGTCATATTTGTATCCCTCTAATTAGATGGTATGTTGCTTTCTAGAAGTATATTGGGTAATTTGTAAAATTATGAATTATATCTTAAAATTTTGTCAGCTCTGTTGGATATATGTATAAGTTTTGTGTAATTTGATTCAAATTATTTAATTGTGAATCTTAAAGTTTTAACATTTTAAAAAAGCAGGATTTAAAGACGGGACAAGAAAGATTGATTTGCAAAAGCAATTAATATTTTGAATGGAGCATCTAGTTAGAAGGGTTATTAGTTTGAAAGCATGGAGGAGAGAGAGAGAGAGAGAGAGAGAGAGAGAGAGAGAGAGAGAGAGAAAGAGAAGGAAGGGGGAGAGGGAGAGAGGGAGAGAGAGATGGGACAGGGGAAGAGATAGCATGAGAGAAGGAGAAAAAAGAGGAAAATGGCTTGTTGGACATAGGGAACAGAAAGACGCAAACTCCTGGTGGAACTTGCCATTTGCCAGGGGAAAGAAGACACCCCATAAGGTTGGGGCATGCCTTTGGCTGGCAAACTGGATCCTGGGATTCTTGTCACCCTAAAAAAGTTAGCTGTTAGAAGTGGGGGTCAAATTAAAAACACTAGAGAGTATAGGAATAAAGGGGCTTTTCCTTAAAATGATTAGTAGCATCTACTTAAAACCATCAGCAAGCATCATATGTAATGGAGACAAACTAGAACCATTCCCAATAAGATCAGGAGTGAAACAAGGCTGCCCACTGTCACCATTACTATTTAATATTGTATTAGAAATGTTAGCTTTGGCAATAAGAGAAGAAAAAGAGATAAAAGGAATTAGAGTAGGTAATGAAGAAACCAAATTATCATTCTTTGCAGATGACATGATGGTATACTTAGAGAACTCTAGAGACTCAACTAAAAAACTATTAGAAACAATTCACAACTTTAGTTGTTGCAGGATTCAAAATAAATCCACATAAATCATCAGCATTTTTATATATTACCAACAAAGTTCAATAGCAAGAGATAGAAAAAGAAATTCCATTCAGAATAACGGATGATAGCATAAAATATTTGGGAATCTATCTGCCAAGAAAATGTCAGAAACTATATGAACTAAACTACAAAACACTTTCCACACAAATAAAATAAGACCTAGTCAATTGGAAAAACATTAAGTGCTCATGGGTAGGCCGAGCGAATATAATAAAAATGACAATACTACCCAAACTAATTTACTTATTTAGTGCCATATCAATCAAACTGCCAAGAAATTATTTTACAGATCTAGAAAAAATAGTAGCAAAGTTCATTTGGAAGAACAAAAGGTCAAGGATTTCAAGGGAATTAATGAAAAAAAAAAAGACAGATGAAGGTGGCCTTGCTGTACCAGATCTAAAACTATATTACAAAGCAGTAGTCATCAAAACCATTTGGTACTGGCTGAGAAATAGAGCAGTCAATCAGTGGCATAGGATAGGATATCAGGACAAGCTAGGTAATAATGTTAGCAATTTAGTGTTTGATAAACCCAAAGACCCCAGCTTTTGGGATAAGTACTCACTATTCGGCAAAAACTGCTGGGATAATTGGAAACTAGTGTGGAAGAAATTAAGGCAGGACCCACACCTAACACCACGCACCAAGATAAGATCTAAATGGGTTCATGATCTAGATATAAAGAGTGATATTATAACCAAATTAGAGGAACATAGGATAGTTTACCTCTCAGACCTGTGGGGATGGAATAAATTTATGTCCAAAGAAGATCTGGAACTCTTAATTGAACACCAGATAGATAATTTTGATTATATTAAGTTAAAAAGTTTCTGTACTAACAAAACTAACGCAGACAAGATTAGGAGGGAAGCATCAAATTGGGAAATCATCTTTACATTTAAGGGTTCTGATAAAAGTCTCATCTCTAAGATATATAGAGAGTTGTCTCACATTTATAAGAATTCAACTCATTCTCCAATTGATAAATGGTCAAAGGATATGAACAGACAATTTTTAGATGATGAAATTAAAACTATAATCATATGAAAAGGTGCTCCAAATCACTATTGATCAGAGAAATGCAAATTAAGACAACTCTGAGGTACCACTACACATCTGTCAGATTGGCTAAAATGACAGGAAAAGATAACGATGAATGTTGGAGGGGATGTGGGAAAACTGGGACACTAATACATTGTTGGTGGAACTATGAACGGATCCGGCCATTCTGGAGAGCAACTTGGAACTATGCTCAAAAAGTTATCAAACTATGCATACCCTTTGACACAGAAGTGTTTCTATTGGGCTTATATCCCAAAGAAATCATAAAAGAAGGAAAGGGACCCACATGTGCAAGAATGTTTGTGGCAGCTCTTTTTGTAGTGGCTAGAAACTGGAAACTGAAGGGATGCCCATCAATTGGAGAGTGGCTGAATAAATTATGGTATATGAATGTTATGGAATATTATTGCTCTGTAAGAAACGACCAGCAGGACAATTTCAGAGAGGCCTGGAGAGACTTGCATGAACTGATGCTGAGTGAAACGAGCAGAACCAGGAGATTGTTGTACACGGCAACAACAGTACTATATGAGGATCAGTTCTAAGGGACATGACTCTCTTCAACAATGAAATGCTTCAAACCAATTCCAATTGTTCAGTGAAGAAGGCCATATACACCCAGAGAGAGGGATGTGAAATGTGGACCACAACATAACATTTTCATGTTCTCTATTGATGTTTGCTTGCATTGTATTTCCTTTATCAGATTATTCTTTCTTATAGATACGATTTCTCCTGAACAAAAAAAATGATGTGTGGCAATAACTATACATATATTCGATTTAAGTATTCTAACATAATTATCATGTAGTGGATATCCTGCTATCTAGGGGAGGGGTAGGGAGTAGGGGGGAAAAATTTGTAACAGAAAGCTTTGTAAGGGTTAATGTTTAGGAATTACCCATACATATGTTTTGCAAATAAAAAGTATTAATAAAAAAATAATAAAAATAAAAATGAAAAAAAAAAAAAGAAGTGGGGGTCAAAAAAACATGGTAGAGTTGGAAGAAATGCCCCATGGAGTAGGGGGAAGGGCTGCCACCTGGAATAAAGGAAGGGATAAGAGGACCTTGTCAGGTCTTCTTTGGATTGTCTTTCCAGTCCCCCACCAAGTGTGGCTGCTTTTTAACAAACTGCAGCTCTTTAGAGCTCCCCTTCCCCTTTCTGGTTGAAACATTAATTGTTTATATTGTTTAAAGGAACAGCCTACATTTATATGATGTTAATAACTGAATATTTTATTTTTATTTTTCAAGTCTATAGCTGCTCTAAGAGGTTTGTTGGAACCGTAAGTTTTCTGAAAGTGATTTATTTCTACCAAGTTGTCCCATCTGTCTTCGGCAAATTATTTAATGTTTATCCAAGTACATAATGGCCTCCTTGTTTAAGGGATATGACAACAAAAATCTAGAGCAGAATTTTAACCTGATTTGATAAGTTGATAGGGCTATTTCCAAAAAGTTTATAGGAACTCCTCAACTAAAGGAAGTTGACAACATTTTTTTTAAGAATGAAGAAATTGTTAATTCTGATAAGGCTCTTTTATGTAAAATTAAGATATTCTATATTCTGTATGAGTTTTAATTGTATTGAGTCATCTTAAAGTTATATTCATTATTTAAAGGGACTCTGAATAATAGTTTTTGCCTTTTTCCCTTTGAACATGGCATGTTTCTATTATGGACAATACGCACTTCAGTGTTTTTCTATGTAATGGGCATTTTGAAAGCAAAATTATTTGTGTAATGTTGAACTCAATATCATCTATTTAGATATGAAAAATAAGCTATGAACTCTCACTGTGATCCTTGAGAGTTAGATTCATCTAAAGCTTGGATTAATGAGGATTGCTGCTAGAGATAAAATCTCTTGGGACTGCAGCTAATATTTATTTGGAGTTTTAAATTCAGGTACAACTGTCTGATCATCAAGCCAGTGATTCACCATCTGAAAGGAAAATGCCACATGCTACTCAGAAGAAATTGTTATAGATGGAAGTTAATATCTGAGAATGAATTAGAAGGACAGTCTTGGCCTCTGCTTAAGGTAGGATCCTTCTGACTCAATTTCCCAGTGGTATTCTTTGAATGAGAACCCACCTGATTATTCCTGATTCTGGCTTAAGGTGCAATTGTTAAAACTAAGACTGTTACCTGAAGTAAAAGTGAGTTAAGGATGTTTTATGCTGTATATGCTGTCAGGTCAAGACCTGAAGGACCAGTTTTGATACTATTTAAGTCATGTCCCTGATTTTTCCTCTTTTAGAAAATTTCTGTAATCAGAGCAAGTGGTCAGTGGAAAATATAAAACACAATACAAGTATACAGATATTTTAATTTGCAGTCCAGGCCAGTAGGATTCTCTGGTGCTTTAACATCTTTAACTCTTTTGCTTCCTGGGGCTAGAGTTTCTTTATCTAAAGGCCTACTTTGCCTAAGTATTTGGAGCCACTCCCACTCTCTCTTTTGTTCATTTGAGAGAAAGCAGACGATCTAACCAAGCCCTGATCAGGCTAAGGTTTTTTGTTTGTTTGTTTGTTGTTTGTTTTTTTAGGACCCAGAAAGCTAATGAAATCTGCTTGGAGCCTTTTACAATGTATGTTGATGGAAGGCAGGGCTAGGTCCTAGAGTTCCAAAGACCCCTATCCTAGACCTCTGCTTACTTTGAAAAGATCTATACTGACTTCAAATGTGTTTTTAGATTTTGCATGATCATGGGGTCTATATGGAAAGAAAGGGGATTTTTGATAGCCAAACAATTCCCTATTAAGAATGCAGGGAAAACAATTACTGCTAGCTGTCCATGGACCTAGAGAGGTTTCTGTTGTTTCCTAAATGAAGTAGAATTTATTTTAGGTGAAGGGAAACAGGCTTACAGATTAGCTGCTTGTTTGCCCCTGACCATGGCACCTTTAATTCTCTAACTTCTGACTCCTGCATTCTCTCATATAGCTCCTAGGCAAGTAAATTCTGAAAAGATTGTTGAAAAGGCCTGTACATTAACACCTGTACTAATTGGGTAAAAACCTTTCCTTGTAAGACTCTAGGGTTTTTGCTGGGAGAGATTATGTTCATTGAAAGGCACAATATTCTCTACTCATTGTACCTACTCTTTTGAGGTAACAAAAGAGAGAATTTTGAGAAAACATTCTTTGGTATTTATCCTAGGAAAAGCTGTTTGAATGAGAGACATTTATGATAGCTTCATCTCCACCTTCCTCCCTTACCCCCCAGTCTTCCTTTGGGTGGGTTTCTGGTTCCTGGTTACTGTCCCTAGTAACCTCCATATTAACTAAACTTTTTTTTATTCTTTCTCTTTTGTTCATACTTAGTCCTTGTATTTTTAATATAATTGTCAGAGTTGCTTCTTCCAGATTCTGAGTCATGAAATTCCAACCACTTGGTCAACCTGAAATCACTTGAGACCTGATTCTGACATTCAGCTGCTGCCACCTACAAGTCATTTCTCTCCTCTCTTCAGCCTGGACCCCACTGCTTAGGGCAGCTAAATGCCCCTTGTGAACCTGAAGCAGTTCCAGAAGATGAGACCTTCATGCTTTTGTCCCAAATGAATCTGGGTCCAGACTGCTTGGGGTGGGAATGATGTGGCAATAGATCTGAGGCCCCCAGATCGCCACAGTGCTGTAGTTCAATGGTTGCCATATGCTTATCTGTTGATCTGTGATGACTGGGTTTCCAAGACAGATAGTGGAAGTTGGTGGAAGCAGGGTTTCTGATTCCTGCTCATTGTTTTAAGCAGCAATATCTTATCACCAACTTGCTTATGGGCTTCATCATTAGAGTACTTCAAGATGTAGCTAACTTCAGGAGTAGCTAAAATGGTTCCTGAAAGCTTCCACTGATGTGTAGGTGTTGATTATAAAGGGCAGAGGGCAGATTGCCATTAATACTGAAGAGGGCCAGCCTGAAAGCCTTTGTCATAAAGATTCCCTAGTGGAAGATCTATATATTGGGATGAGAAATCTTCAAACAGATGAAAAAGAGGGGGGACTGAATGGGACTGATTGGGTGAAGTTTTCTCAATTTGTGTCTCAGTCACATAATCCCTATTCCCAGATCTGGAAGATGAGGTCTTGAACTCTGGGTCCAAAAAGGACCCTGGGAAGTCACATGATCTCTAAAAGGTCAGACTCTAAGTTACAGGAAGTGATAGGAAGTGATGTGACCTATGGAAAGCAGGCAACATTGGTGACCATTGGTCAAGGATGGTTATCTCCTTTTAGCCTATCCAATGAAAAAGCTTGGGTCTTTTGCTTTTTAAATCTCCACAAGCTAGAAGCTGGTCAGGTTCCCACAAGCACATGGCAGGAGTTGGGATGGCTCCCAGATGTGTGTCTGGGCCTCTCCCTGCAGGGAATAAATAAATGTTTTTTCTTTGTACCTGAAGATGTCTCTGATTAGTTAATTTGGGAAAGGGTGTCTAGCACCTGTCCCACACATGTACAATTTACCAGCTCTATGTCAGGAAGCTGAATTGCTTTCACTAGAATTATTTTAGGAAGATTGTGAAGATTACTTGTCAGCAGAAGATACCAGACACTGAGGTCCTTTCTGCTCTGCTTCAGAGAGCACAACTCCATTGGGCTGGCCACATTGTTTGAATGCCAAAATGTACTTTTTTTTTTTTTTTTTGCTGAGGCAATTGGGGTTAAGTGAGTTGCCCAGGGTCACACAGCTATGAAGTATTAAGTGTCTGAGGTCAGATTTGAACTCAGGTCCTCCTGACTTCAGGGCTGGTGCTCTATCTACTGCGCCATCTAGCTGACCTCAAATGTACAGTTTTTTAATGGCAAACTCACAGATGGCAAGTCCTCACCAGTCAGACAAAGTGATACAAGGACACACAAGGTCTCATTTAAGAATTTTAGAATTGATTGTATGATATGGAAGACACTAGCACAGGCCTACCCAGCATGGCATGCCCAGAGAAGGTACTGTGTTTCATGAGCATGGCAGAAATGAATTAACTCAAAAGAAACATAAGATGCACAAAGTTAGAGAAGCCTGTTTTATGAAATGTAAACCACACTTCCAACAAGTACAGTTTTCTATAGTGTAAAGTGATTGATGCTATTTTCAAATGAATATCTTTTTTTTTTTTTTCTTCAAAGCAATATGGTATAACATATATCAGATTGGACTAGGAATCCCTAATAGATTTAGATAAAAATCTCTTCTCTGATTCTTTGTAGCTCTATGACTCTGGGCAAGTAATTCAACTTTTAAATACCTGAGCATTAAAAATATTTTTTAAAAGTGATAATCAGTCTCAGTTGGACCTAGATCACAGGTAATATTATAAGGCTCAAGTGAAATAATGCATTTGCAATACTTTGCAAATTTTTATGTGGTGTAATCAGTAAATCTCTAGCTTGCTAAGTTGAAAATTGAGTGTGTCTCTAAATCCTTTGAAGCCTTTAGGATGGCTATATCTGCATATCAATAGGGCAGAAATATCTTACTGGATAGTTTAGATGATGACCTTTGCTAGGGCTTAGCTGGGAAGGAACTGAGAGGTGAGTCCAATTCTCTCCTTAAAAAAATTAAATTAAGTTAAATAAATAAATAAAATTTTAAAAAAACAACTTTACTAATTAATGTAATTTTATTCTTTTTTTCTTGCCTCCAATTAAAGAATGATTTTTTAAAAAGAAAAAAGTTCTTTTAACAAATATATATATAACCAAGCAAATTTAATTCCTTCATTCGTTATGTTGAAAAATAAATGATTTATCATACATTTTAAGTTCATCACTTTTCTGTCATGAGGTTCTGTCATGAGGTGGGTAGTATGTCATCTTCTTTTCAGGAATTATAGTTAGTCATTACACTAAAGTTTTACATAGTTGTTTTTTTCTTTATATTATTGTTACTCCATAGCTGTTGCTCATTTAATATCGTATCCATTCATATAAGCCTACCTTTAAGTGTTCCTTTCAGCTAATCTTATGGTATAATAATATTTTATTAAATTCATATTGATGGGAACTGTAGATCAGCTTATTCTCGGGAATTGCTAAAATAAGTCCATCCTATTCTTATTATCAACCATGATAGTAACTCAGATTTTCCCAGGCTATCTTGATTACTATATTTCAGACAGCTCTGATGGAAACTCAGTTTTCCCACAATGTCTTTAAGACAGTCTCAACATCTCAATGCACAACCTTGTCATTCCTCAGATCCCACCTTTATTTCCCTATTCTTCTGAGAGTTTAAAAGTCATGTCCCCCCAAAAACAAGTTGCCCATTTAGTAGAACTCTTCTTTGCCTAGTTGTAGTTATTTAAACCCATGTACTATTCTCATAATAAAATAACAAATGTCTGTTATCTGTGATGAATGTCCCTGACACAATTTCCTTATGTCTTAAATTGAATCATCATGCGATTTTTATATTTTATAATTATGCTCTTCCAAATTTATTTCACATTTCTATCACTTCTAGTGTTTTTTATTACCAGCTTATATGGTGCTAAAACCTATACAACAATTATCATAGAAACAAAGAAAATGTAAGGTCAACCCAATATTTTTTTGCAATCCATTTCTCAACTGTGATGGGGCATTCCCCCAAATCCAGACATTTCAGGGATACTCATGGATCATTTAAATGCACTGGATAGCTTTTTGATTAGTTGTAAGTTAAGGAATGCCCTGACAAAGGTCGTGTCCTTTTCTGAAGATGTTGCTTGTATCCCACTTTTCTCTAGGATGCTGGGTTAGTGAGTGTAGTACACTATTAAGGAAATCTAAAAATGACAATGCAGGACTGACTTCAGAAAACTTTGTAAAAAAGCTCATCTTTCCTGAGCTTCTCCATGTAGGATTTAAAAGCCATGCATTTTCTCCTCTCAGTTTCCCTCTCTCTTTTTTGTCTTGTCTAACTCTCTGTTGGCATTTATGTTTTTTTTTTTTTTTTTTTTTGGTGGTGGTAGTTGTTGTTTTCAGCCTGCATTCTCTACAAAAGATCAGCAAGTGAAAGCTCTAAATTACAAATGAAAAGATTTGGCCAAGTGCTTAAGTAGGCCTATTAGTATAATAATCTACAGAAGAAACTGAAAAAAAAAAAGAAGCAGATTATGGAGGGGCTTTTTTTTGTTAGTTTTTTTAATAAACAGATTATGGAAGGTTTTTATTTTTTAAGATAAATTATTTTAAGAAAAACCTCATGAAACATCTGGGTGTATTTGGGGTATAATTACACATGTTTATCATCTATTTGATTACTTGCTGTCTAGGGAAGGGGTAGGGAGAAAAAAAGGAAAAAAATATTGAAACACAAGGTTTTGCAAGAGTGAATGTTGAAAACAATTTTTGCATATGTTTTGAAAATAGTTATTTTTTAAAAAAGGAAAATCTTCACAGTCAAATGATTTTATCTTCAGTGATCCTCTATATTCTTTGTTCATGAATTCTTCATCTATCCATTCATGTATCCACAGATCCATAAAGGGAATTTGTTCTTTGCCTCTATTTCCTTATGATATTGCCGTTTTTTGTCTATGCCATGTATCCATTTAGAACTCATCTTGGTGTACTACTATGTCAGTTTTCTTTCTGCAGTCTGCTTTCCAGTTTCCCCAGCATTTTTGTTAACTGGGGTGGGGAGGGGGAGGTCCTTTCAACTTCTTTATATTGAAAAATAAGTTTCAAGGAGATTAAATTACATACCTATTGTCACAGCTCATAATGATCTTAAGACACCTCTATAATTCTGTCTTAACCACTCACCTACATGGAAAAAGATAAAAAGCTTAGCTTTTGAAAACTAACAAATCATAAATCCTAGAGCACTTTTATGGTTATTGGTTTCCCACTTACTAAGACTCCCATTACCAGATTTATATTTAGAGATAAAAAATTAAGAGTCATATGGCCTGCTAACAAGAAGCCAGAGTGAGGTCTCAGATCAAGATAAGAGGTCCCTGGACCAGTAAGAGAAAAATCAAAGAAAACACTGAGGTCATTAACTGTCTGGGACTAATTTGCTCATTGATTTGAACACATCTGAGATTAAGAAACTCTAAATAGGGAAATAGGGAAGATGAGAGCCCTCAGTAGCTAAAACTCCAAAGGAACAATATTAGAAAACCTGGAAGGAAGAAAATTATTGTTTGTTTGGTTTCCAGTCAGTCAAAGATGTTTTTTTTTTTTTTTTTTTTCCTGAAGCAATTGTGGCTAAGTGACTTGCCCAGGGTCACCCAGCTAGGCAGTGTTAAGTGTCTGAGGCCACATTTGAATTCAGATCCTGCTCTATCCACTGCACCACCTAGCTGCTCCAATTTCTGCCTTTTCTAAAAGAGACAATTGGGAAAGAGGTGTAGGTGCTTATGAGCTTTAAACAAAAAGTCTGTCAATAAGTTAGTTTTTCTCAGGTTAGGATTTCATTTTAGAAAAGAACCATAGGTGATAAAGCCAAGATGGGCTTAGCAGAATACACCTTACATACAAACAATATAATGAAACTCCATCTTCCTCTGAGCATCATCTGGTGGACAATATGAGAACTATATTAGTAGAGTACAAGTTTAGTAAACCTATTCAGTATTACTAGAAAATATTAGCAGCCCTGGTAGATTCTAGACATGTTTCCCTCCATGTATGTCATTGGACACATCTTTTCCCTGTATGTTCCTTCTTTTAATGATGTGCCATTCACATATGTTCACTATATGTGAGGCCATTCATCTATTTGTCTTAGTTATATATGTTCTTTATATGTATGTGTCTTTAAATATGTTTTTAACAGATGTTTATCCTCCCTACTTTTCTTATATGCATCTGTGGAAGAGTATACCACAGGTTTATAGAATTAAGTTTTTCCCACTTTTCTTTAAAGAAATCCAGTATCTTTGCCCCAAACTGATTATGTCTTGTGCCAGACTGTTAAAAGTAAAACATATGAGTAGGGAATTGGGAACCATGTTTTTAGGAAATATTGAACTAAATAATATTATGAACATGGGGTAGTAGTTTCCTTGAGAATATACTATTAAAATGGGAGGATCCCCAATTTAAACTGTAGGGGATATACAGGATCTTTATTTTGGATATTATAGGATGCTTTAAGAATGATTACCTTGGCAAAAGGATAAATGTGTTTTCTATTGTAAGAGTAGGCTATGACAATTAGAAGTCCTCACTAGATTATCACATAGTAAGAATCTTTGAGAATTAAGGATTGCTTTAAATTTGATGGTCTTTATGAGTCTGTAAAATGATGATGCCATTTTTAAAGCAATAAATTTTATCAGGAAGAATCAAAAACTGAAGTAAAGAAATATCATCTTAACCTAAAGTCACACAAACTATTTGAAGAATATTATAAAGAAAAACGTGAACAAAGGAAAAAAAATGGTAGAATCTCTTAGACATGCATCAGTTTAGAGCTATATAGATCTCAGCAGCATGGTCATTGTGACTTAAAAGTTTTGTGAGTGGTACTTTGCCTGGAGAGTCATGGTCACCTGGAACTGGTTTCATTTTATGAGAGATGTGGTATCTCTTACACAAAATGAAGTTTCTTGGCTTTCAGTTAGGTTATCACTGAAATTTTTTAAATCTAAATTTACAAAGAGCTAAATTTCAGATGTAAAGAGGAAAAAAATCCATTGACATATTTTCATCAGTTCCATTCTTTGTCAAAAACGGTTAGAAATAGTATCCATTGCAGCATGTACTATCAACAAGGAAAGACTAACATGGTTAAATAATAATAATGGGAATAGGATGAACTAACCCATAAAACCAAAGTAGAATGAATTAGAAACCAGAATTCAAAAATATGCTGTTTATAAGAGACAAACTTGAAATAGAAAGGCATACACAGAGTTGGAATAAAGAGCTGGAGCACAATTTATTATGTTTCAGTTAAAGTAAAAAATGGCAAGGGAGCATTCATGATCTCAGACAAAGCAAATGCAAAAACAGGCCTAATTAAAAGAGTTATTCAGGGAAACTACATCTAAATGAAAGGTATCATAGCTAATAAAGTGATATTTAAAAAAAATATAGCAAATTTCTTGAAAATAGGCTTTATTTCTCAAATACATAGGGGGCTTGGTCAAATTTATATATAAAAAAGAGCCATTCCCTAAATGATAAATGCTCAAAGGAGATTAAGCTTTCAGAAGAAAAAGTCAAAATTATCTGTAGTCATGTGAAAAAGTGCTCTAAATCACTATTTATTAGAGAAATACAAATTAATACTGCTCTGGAATACCACCTTACAGCTATCAGACATCACAAAAGCTGGAGAGGTTGATGGAAAATAGGTACACTAATGAACTGCTGGTAGAATGATGAACTAATCACTTTGGAGAACATTTTGGAATTATGTTCAAAGAGCTGTAAAATTGTATATATACCCTTTGACCTGACAATATTGCTATAGATCTGTACTGGAAAAGATGAAAGGAAAAGGAAAATGACCTCTATGTACAAAAATATTTAAAGGAGATCTTTTTCTGCTAGTAAGGAATTTGAAATTGAGAGGATGCTCATCAGTTGGTAAATGTAATTATAAGATTGAGATGGAGAACTATTGTACTATAAGGAATGATGATGGTGGTGTTTTCAGAAAACAAAACAAATCTTGGAAAGAACTAATGCAGAGTGAACTGAAAAGAAAGAAATGGCACAATTGATTTGCCTCCAAGTTAAGGAGCAAAGATTTATTTTAATCGTGATGCCAGAGGCTAAAGTTCCCAGAACATCTAACAAAAAGTCGAGTAAGAAGTCACTGACATACTAATTCCATGTCTCATAGGTCCCACAGAGGAGTGGTAGGGATAGAACAGTTCCCTTCATTGAATAACCCACTGGATTGTTCTCTGACTTCTGTTTGTGACACTCCCAAGCCTTAGGATTTGTCAGGAATAGTTGTATTCTTATACCTCACATTCTCTGCTGGGAGGAGGAGGAGGAGAGATAGGAGTGGCCTCCTGAAGGAAGTAGCAATTGAATTGAGTCTTAAAGGGAGTCATGGATTTTGGAGTTTGTAGGTTTGGAAGGAGAACATTCTAGTTATGGGTAATAATAGCATTTGCAAAGATACACAGATGGGAAATGGAGTATTGTAATGAGAGGAAAAGAAAATAGACTACTATGATTACATCATAGAGTATGTAAAGAGGAGAAAAATATAAAGGGATTGCAAAAGGTAGTAGGGACCAGATCCCAAAAAGTTTTAAATTACAAAGGATTTGATGTTTGAATCTAGATACTAGATTTGGGGGCAGCTAGGTTACACAGTAGATAGAGCACCAGCCCTGAAGTCAGGAGGACCTGAGTTAAAAATCTGGTCTCAGACACTTAACACTTCCTAGCTGTGTGACCCTGGGCAAGTCACTTAACCCCAATTGCCTTAGCAAATAAATAAATAAATAAAATAAAATAAAAATAGATATTAGATTTGAATTTGAATACTAGATTTGAATCTAAGGAACCACTGGATTTTATTGAGCAGAATTGTGATATAATCAGATCCTTTCATTAGGAAACTGAAAAATAACCTTCTTAACTAAGTGGAGGATAGATTGGAATAAGAAGTCTGTTATAATAGTCAAAGTTGTTGCTATTATTGTTGTACTACTATGACATGCCGGTGAATTGGATTTAATTGAGGGTGAGCCATGCAAAGTTACCTGTCTCATTTTCAATTCCAGAGCCATTTAGGTTCAATGGCTTGATAATAGATCAGGACAACTGGAGATGGCCCTGGATGCAATCAGTGAGAGACCTTGGCTTTTTTAGACTAAGATATTGAACAGATTTCCTTTTGACTGAGAGCATTCAGAGATTAACCTAGATAAAAGAAAAATGAAACAAAGAATGGCCTTTTTTTTTTTTTAACTTAGTTTAACTTAGTTTAAAAAAAAAATCAGTCTGGGATAAGACCCTCAGGGTTTCTAGTCAAAATAGAAGGAATTACTATTTACATTCACTCTGAGACAATCGGGGCCCAAACTAAGACCAAATAGGGCTAGGCCTGGGACCTTTTGTTGAACAGATGAGGAAATCCAGAATGATTTGTACTTAATGCCTGATCCTTAAGAAAGAAATCTAGCCCCAGGGAAAGAGGTGATGAGGGCCTGATAAGGACCTGAACTAGACTGGTGAGGATAAGAATGGAGAAATTATAATAAGTACAAAATACATATAGATATACATATGCATACATGTATACATATGTACAATATACACAACACATATATACATACATATGTATATATATTGCAGATCCAAGTACATCTATTCAAGAATACAATCCTGTATGAATTGAAAATGAAGATAACACACATTAATTGCAAAAATAGATTTTGAATTAAAAGTGGGTATTGGAGTATATAATAAATATATAAAAGAATACATGAAAGTTATCTGCCAATGGAAAAAAACAGCAATGCATAAGGCATAATTAGGAGATGAACAAAACTTGCAAAAGAGCTAAAATTCTAGTTACTATTAAATTAGAAATTCCAGCATTAATGTGTCCATTTCCATTTGCTTTCATTTCATAGACTTACTAAACAGGATTATCCATTTATCAGACCTCTCTAATTAATAACCACGTGGCTCTCCTACTGTGCTGTTTTATCAGATATATGACATCAGTGGCAATGTAACATGACAGTGATGTTGAAATTACAGCATTAACTGGCTCTGAATAAATAAAACCTGAAGCAAGATCTTCCCTAGCACCAGGAGATTACCTGAGATAGAAATAAATGGTTCAGATCTCAGATAGAATGGTAAATCTTACAACCCTAGCAAAATATAGCTAGATGATACTGTTTTAAAATAAGGTAGGGCAGTATTTATGGGAACATACATCAGAAATGTTTTGCCACAAATAATATAACATACCTCATAAAATGCTTGATTTATTGAAAACTTTCCTATATTTTAATAGGAATCATTTTAGCAATTCTCTTTGTTCCCATAATACCCCTGGCCTCTTCTTTCACAAGTGGAGTTTGATCTCTATTCACGTCAAACTGATTTTTTTTCCTGCATGAATCGAGGGAGAAAAATTTCTATACTGTGTATGTGCTTGTTATTGTTCAATCACTTTTAGCTGTGTCCAATTCCTTATGATCTCATTTAAGATTTTCTTGGCAAAAATATTGGAAAGATTTGTCATTTCCTTTTCTAGCCCATTTTATAGATGAGGAAAATGAGGCAAATAGGATTAAGTGATTTGTCAAAGATCACAGAGCTAGAAAGTGTCTGAGGCCAGATTTAAACTCAGAGAGTTGTGTCTTCCTGGTTCCAGATCCAGCATTCTATCTACTGTGTCACCTAGCTATATACCTCTTCACAGAAAACATCATATGTCTTGAACCACCCCCTTCTCTTGCCAAAAAATAAATAAATAAAAAAAGATCAACTCAAACATGATCACAAAGTTATCTTTGAATAGCTCTATAGCAAAGAAAAATTAAGGTTTCCTGTTAGGTGACCTGGTCCATTTTTTTTTTTCTTCTTCCATTATTTAAAATTGATGCTTCTGTTTATTTTGAAATTATCTTTAGCTCCCTATATTATTGAACAGAGAGCTCAATAAAATGAAGGGGAACCAAAAATCAATTAGAAAAGATCAAATGAAATAACATATATACATAGAAAGTTCTTTGCAATCATTAAGGTACACTATAAATGCTAGTTATTATTATTTAACATTTTCATCATTATTATTTTTATTATTTCTTGTACCTTTCTGGTAGAATTCTCTGAAATTCCACTTAGAAAGCACAGGGAACCCTTCAAAAAAGTTAAGGGCATCCCCAATCAACTTCCTGGATATTACCAAGTGAATGTATAAAATCAAAGAGCTAAGCTCATATGTGTTAGTAATACTTGAGCACACATTTCATACTCTTTGAAGGTAGAATAAAAATTGCTTATTTTAAAATGTTTTTTCCCTACTTGTTAGTACACAGGTATAGAATATTTGCATTCTTTTTTAATGCTTACCTATTCTATTAATTTCTTAAAAACTTTATGGGTTTATTTCTAACCACTTAAAAAAATTACATCTTTAAGTGCTGCCTGCTTTCACTCCCAAAAGCTCATGCCTCACATAAATGAAAGGCTAATGGTTCACTTTTGCTTTGTGATTTTTAACCAGTCACTCAATGAATAACTTTATGAATTTCCTATCAAGTAATGCATGGTAAACATCCTGTGCCTCAGGAGAATGACATTTTAAAAATAATTTAATGTTATCCTAGAAGTATCCTTAACCCTTGGCTTATTAAATAGAGGGAAGTGAGGGGAATGTCATCCCTTCTGTAATGTAGAAAAATGATTTTTTAAAAAAATGATGATAAAATAGTTGTCAAAGGGTTTTGTTGTTGCTATTGTTTAGTCATTTAGTTTAGTGTAAACATGTTTAGGTTGACATGTTTAGTCAAGTCTGATAATTTGGCACCTTGTGGACCTACTGTTAATGGAATGTTCTTGGCAAAGATACTGGAATGGTTGGCCATTTCTTGGATTAATGCAAAAGAAGTTAAATGACTTGTCCAGGGTCACACATGTGGCAAGTGTCTAAAGCTGGATATAAACTCCGATCTTCCTGACTCCTGCTCCAGTGCTCTATTCAATTCAATCATCTAGCTGCCAAAAAAATTAACTATAAATAAATCTTAAAACATTACACAGAAATTGTCATTTGGTCATTAGCCTTTGTCTATGAAGTTTTTCTAGGCTAGAGTAACTGATAATAACTCTTCATTTTTGAAATCTCATTTAGGTTTCAAAGCCCACCTCAAAAGATTACCTTCTTCCCAGTCTTTCTTGATTTTTCTAAGCAAATGCAATCTCTCTTCTTTTTTTTATGCCACCCCTCAAAGTCCTTTGTACAGACATCGTTAATATTATTCTTTATAGTTAAGTCTGTATCTATAATTTCTTTATCCTTCCCTATTCCACTTTGTTCTCTAAGCTACTTAAAGAGAGGGAATGTGTCATTCATGTTTTTATACTTTGAATAACTTAATATAGTACTTTGCAAAAACTAGGTGATCAAAAATATTATTTGATACTAATAAAAGCATTAATTTAACATATCATATATTCCTATAAATTGTTATTTTAGCGTAAAAGAATCTAAGAATGCCAGACATGGAAAGGGTTTCATAAGCCACCTAGTTTAACTAAGTATGGTACAGGAGAATACTAAGGGTGGAATCAGAGGACCTGCTTAAATTCTGGCTGTGCCCCTTGCTTCCTGTGTGACCTTGAGTACTTTGACTCCCCTATGTCTAACGCACTCTTTACTGGAAGAAGACTAGGAAAGTAATTTACTCTCACTCTATCAAGTTCCCCACAACTTGCTTTTTATTTTATTGTCTGTAATGGTAAACTGTTTCTCATTCTAAATCTATGATTTGATCGTAGATGGGGCTTTGGCATTCACTCTTAATTTTTACTCCCAATGGCTGTCTGGGTTCTTGAAAAGTGATTGCTTTTTTCACTCTTTAGATTATAGGAATCACCTTGAAGGAGTATTAATTCTTCTATTTATTATTTATGAGCCTATTTATTATCAAATGATATTAATTAGCCAGGTAAGGTTTTTTTTTTTAAAGAAATACTAAAAGTATAATACTAATAGTTTTAAATGAAACATCTGTTTCATTTAAAACTATTAGTATTATACTTTTTGTATTTCTTTAAAAAAAATTACCTGGCTAATTAATATCATTTGATAATATTTGTTTTGAGGCATACTTTCCCATAAGCACCAAAAAAGTTAAGGGAAAAGTGGGCCCAATATTAGAAAGTACATAGCTCCTTGGTGCTAGATATACTTTTCTTGCCTTTATATGGTTTTCATGAAATTACTCTTAGGCATGTTTCTTTAAATATCTTGGAGAGGCTTGAAGCCACCATTATTATACATATATATATATATATATACACAGACACACACACATATATACACATGTATATGTGTATATATATATATATATATATATACACATGTATATATGTATATATATATATAAACTATCCCAGGCTTTTATGTCTTTCCATATTTGTCTAGGTAGAAATGAACAACTTCCTTGACCATAGATTCCTGACTTTGAAACATTTCTCATATTTTTTCTCATGTATTTTCTCATGTATTTCTCATATGCACAAATTCAATTATTCTATAATGGCTCCTCTTTTATGATCTATATTTATCATATACAGGTTCTTATTTTTATATACTAATTTCTAGATTATCCTTCTTCCTTTCTCAAGACAATAAGTATTTGATTTATTGTCATCTTCTCTATCCCAACCTCTGTTGTCATACTTGGAGATTTAAGTGTCCTCAGGGTAATAATAATCTCAAACGGCATCAACTCATATATTTATCTCCCCTGCTCTAGCCTCACTATTTACTCTTCACATTCTTGATTGTCTAGTTAACCAGATAAATTTTAGAGCTATATAATGTACTGTGTCCTTGACTTTTCTGACCTCTTATGCTATGAATCCATAGCCTTGGTTTGCTCTGAATGAATATTCACCTACTCATTTTTTATTTCTCTGTTATTGAACACGTTTTTTTTTTGGTTTTGTTTTTTTTTTCTTGAGGAAGTAAAATAGTAATGTTGTGTAGGACAGATTCAACATATATAATCTCAGTTTGGTCCTCACTTCCACACAACATTCCCTGTAATTTTTCCTAATTGTCTTTATCACTCAGTAGAAAAAAGAATGTTCCAAACTTCCTTTTCTCCTGTTGAACTTTTTACAATTATTTCTCTCTTAACAGATCTTAGCTTTTATTTTGCTGACAAAAATAAAAACATTATTCCTGTGATTTCTTATGCTCCCCATTCCATGCTTCAAAACTCTAGTACATTGTCTCCCATTCTCTCTTTCTTTGTTCTATTCTGAGAAGTGGTGATCCTTCTCCATGTCAAAGCAACTCCTGAATGTGATCACATTTTGAGCCATGTGTTCTGTTAGCTTGGTCCATCAATCATTCTTTTCTCTATTTTTCAATTTCCTATTTTTTCCCCTGATTTTTTCTATTCTGCCTTAAAACATAGCTAGGTCTCTCTCCTATACTCAGAAAACAAAAACAAAAAATAACCTTCACTTGACCTTGCAATCCTCTTCAAGCTACTCTCCTATATCTAACCAGCTTTTTACTGGAAGAAGACTAGGAAAGTAATTTAGTCTCACTGTATCAAGTTCCCTACAACTTGCTTTTCAATACCTTGCACTCTGGCTTCTCACTCCATCCCTTGATTAAAATTGGTCTCTTAAAGATTTGTGATGGTCCCAATTGCTAAATCCAATTGCTCAGTGATCTTCATCCATCATGAGAATTCTGTAGATTTTTAATCAATCCTTCTGCTGGATATGCTTTCATCTATTGGCTTACCTGAGAATTATTTTTTCTTGATTATTTTTCTTATTTAACATTTTCTTCTTGAATTTTTTTATTTTTTTAGATCAGTAACTCTCCTCTACTTCCTAACCATAAATATATGCCAAGTCTTTGTCCTGTTCCAAATATAACATTTCTCATTGATTCAAATATTGTCTTTATATACATTAAAATCCTTTATTGATAGTGATAAATATACAATAAATTCTATTTTAAGATATGCAACATTAGAAACAAACCAATGGGATATAAAAATGGAAGTATTCAACAGACTTTTGAGTGTCTTCAGATTAAGAAAAAGAAATTAGTTATAATTATGTGTATGTCACAGTGATCTCTTTGTCTCTAGTTTTATTCACACACACTACACAAAGCACTATCCAAATCAGTTAGGCCAAACTTAATTTTGATATCATTTCATTTTCTTACAGCAATAGTTGCATCAATCTACTTCTATTGATAATGGGATGAATCTCAACCTCCTTCAACTCCATGAAAATGGACTAAGCTGATTTGATCACCTTTACTTAGTTGAGTGCACAATTTCATGCTATCTATGTGTGTTGCATTGCTTTCTTTTGCTGTGGTTTTAATAATGAAAATTATATTACTTCAAAAAGAGTCATGTATAGTGTTCTAAATATTATTTTTTAAAATCATTTAATTGTGTAACACGGAAATTATCAAGATTTTAGAGTGCTTTAGCTTTTTCCCATAGATTTATCATTTTCAAGTAGAATCAATATTTTAATAGACCTGAATGAGTTTCATGTTATCAGAACTGTTGGTTATAATATTAAAGAATTCTTTTCTACTTTCTTGGAAGATATTCAGTATATTTCTGCCTAAATGTTTTTTTTTTTGGGGGGGGGAGGGACCATTAGTATTTCACCAAAACTTTCTGAAAAAGCATATTCATTTTTGTTTATTCAAGATATATTATTTTTTTGTTTTATTTTTATTTATTTGCTCATTTTGTTTTAAACCAGAAGTTGCTAGAATCATAGAACAAAAGTTTGTTAGGAGACATGGGACCAGAGCAGGCTAATAATGCTTAAGGATAGTGTATTGAACTACCATACCAATTCTATGTCTATCTCTGTCTAATTGAAAGGAATTCTTATCTGATTATCTTACTTACCTTTTGTAGGATACAAATATATTTTACTTTATTAGTATCACAAATATACTTTAACTTACTGCCAAAAATAAGAGACAAGACAAAACATTAAAACAGTTTAGAACATGAAACATTAAAACATTAAAAGAGTTTAGAAAGTCACTAAGTCCAAAACTGCATGATGCTTCATGGTTGGAAAAATTTAACTCCATCAAGACCCATATTCATCAAGCATTTCAGAAATTTATTTTACTATGGAAAGCCAACACAGATTCTAAAGGTACACTAAAACATACTGGGTCTTATCCAAATTATTTTTTAGGATTAAAGGCTCTTTCACAACTATTACAATTTAAAATAACACAAGATCATATGTTCTGGACAGAGGAACAGACTTTTAAAACACTTCTATTAATATCTCTATGCAAAAAATAATGATAATTCTATTCCCCCCAAAATTCTCTCTTTTTGATCATGTTGAGGTCTTCTTATCTCCCTCATATCTTGGAAAAACTTCCAAAGATCACTATAATTTTTTTATTTTTATTTTTTTTTACTAAATGATGACTTTATGTCAGATTTCCAGGCTACTTTGGCAATGAGGCTAGATGACTTTGCTAATGAGTTTTATAAGGTGTTTATCCAGTCCTTAGTGATTTCCACATTAGTCAAATTTTATTCACATCACCCCCAATTTCCATTCTTTTTAAAAAAGGTGATTCCAGGGGCAGTCAAGTGGTGCAGTGGATAGAATTCCAGCTGAAGTCAGGAGGACCTGAGTTCAAATTTGGCCTCAGACATTTAACATGTCCTAGCTGTGTGACCCTGGGCAAGTCACTTAACCTCAATTGCCTCAGGGAAAAAAAAGGCTTATTCCAGTCTATCAAAGGATCCAAGTTTATAGCACACACAGAAAGGTAAAATGGAATATCTCATATGAGTAGATGCTCATCAATTGGGGAATGACTGAATAAAGTATTTGAAAGTAATGGAATATTATTATTCAAATAAAAAGTGATGAACAAGCTGGTTTTAGAAAGGCCTGAAAAAATTTACATGAACTGATTCTGAGTGAAAGAAGCAGAACCAGGAATACATTGTACATAGTACCAGCAAGATTATGAGATCATCAACTATGATAGACATAAAGGAAGTAATTCTTCAATTCCTTTAAAAGTCTCTGGGGTCTAGAGTAGAAGTTGATCACTTTTGCTCTTGAAATAATTTGTTAAAGCAAATTTTAGAAAATTTACCCTTGTCTTTTTGCTAAGATCAAGTTTCAGTTATATTAGAAATGGATACCAATGAGTAACTAAGACATATTTTTCCCAATTTGTTGTGGAGTGGTTTTTGCCATTTGCTTCTCTAGCTCATTTTACAGATGAAGAAACTGAACAAACAGGGTAAAAAGACTTATCCAGTGTCATACAGTTAAGTATCTGAGGCCAGACTTATACTCAGGAAGATAAGTTTTCCTGACTAAAGGTCCTTGTCTAAAATATATATATATCCTGACTTTATAGTAATGCATATATCATGGCTAAATGGCTCTATCCTCTGTACCACGAAGTGACCCACTGACAATAATTAAGCAATGTTTTGCTTAAATTGTTAATTTAAGTAAAAGTGTGTATCTCTGAGCTAACAAATTATTGTCTCAAGTTTAAAAAAAAACACACACACTCTGTCAAGTTTCTACTAATTTTTGCTGTTTCATTTCCCTTTCATTCTCCCAATCTCCTTTAGAAGTATAATAGGCTGTAAGACTGGATGGAATATAGACAGCTTCTCATTATTGTTAATCTTTGGTTGAAGAGGAATAGTATTTTTTATTGATTATACAATGGACCTGGAGGTAAATGACAAAATATATTATTAATAAGATGACTCATTTTCATTTGACCTATACTCAGATCTTGAAGAAAGAATCAAATCTGGTTTCATATAAAAATGGAGAAATCATTTGATTGTAGGGTTGAGAACATATATTAAAAGATCAAATATTCTTTTCCCTCAAAACCTCATTTGTTAACACAACAACTTACTTTATAGAATTTCTATATCTAGTTGAATTTTTTTTAATCAATATCTGTACATTTGTTTCAATGCCTCAGGTTGAATAGTCATTATGAAAATTTTACATAACAGTATAATGATGCTGATTGAAACTGGTTATTTTTTTTAAAATTAATTACCATATAAGAATTATGATTCTTGTATGTTTTTATTCTTAGAATTTAGCCTGGAGGGGAAATTATTGTACACACTCTTAAGACTTGGTGTAGTAGGAAATTCATTGTACACAGATATTATTCACTTTGAGGATAACAGTATTCTTTCAACTGGATATCATCTATTTAAAAAATTAGCATAATGCATCCTGACTTTATAGTGATGCATATGTCATTGCTAAAGGATAATGCCAATAAAAAAGAGTAACATATAACAAATTTAACAAGTAGGATTCCTGCTTATAGTTCAGTTTTAAATATATGTTAAGACTTCTATATATGTGTACATGTGTGTGAATGTCTGTGTATATCCTCTGAATTTACTAATGTCTGGTAGATTATAGTTTATTTGTAGTACAATAAGTTTGCATCTCATATACATTGCATCTTTCAAAAAGAAGACTTTTATGTTGGCATTTATCGTAAATCATATATTCATATAAAATTGTTAATGGGAATAAAGTTACTGATCATATAGTCTAATTCTCTCATTTTACAAATAAGAAAACTGAGGCCCAGGGAAATTAAGTACCAAAAACATAATTAGCTCTAGGTAGAACCTAGATATATACTCAAGTTTTCTGATTTCTACTCTAAGTTCTTTGTCCCCACTAGACTGTTTTCTCCCTCAATAATAGATTATTGCTTTAAATAAGAAAATTATTCTATTTCATAATATAAATACCTACATAAATATATATGCAAATCTAATTTTAAGTTTTTCTAGTTGTTTTTCTCTTTCACGCTTATTTGGAGTTCGGTTATACCTACCTTTCTTTTGTAGATATGCAATTGGTATGCAATTAGAAAAATTTCTAAATATACATGTGTATATCTATCTCTCTCTCTATATATAATATACATATACTTGCAAATTGTATTATATATAAAGATGTATGTACGTAACTCAGTGGTGGTCTTAAAGATCAGTGTATGTGATTTGTGCGTATACATGTATGTTATTACTGACATCCAAATTAACTCTATGCCTTGTTTTAAAGTTTTTCTTTTTTCCTAGATGATTAGACCAAAAAAAAATGTAGTTATAGAAAAGTATCCTGAGCATTATTGTATAAATATGTATACATATATTGGATTTAACACATATTTTAACAGGTTTAACATATTTGGATTATTTGCCATCTAGGGTTGAGGGTGGGGGAAAGGAGGGGGAAATTTGGATTACAAGGTTTTGTAAGGGTCAATGTTGAAAAATTATCCGTGCATATGTTTTAAAAATAAAAAGCTTTAATTAAAAAAATGTTCTATTTTAAAAAATCAAATGAGAGACTGAGAAAAACTAAACAATTTAAATAAATAAAAACCATCCCAGAAAAACAAGATTATGAAAAATAATTAACCAACTAGAAAAGGAGATACAGAACCTTAAAGAAAAATAATAATCCTTTGAAAATTAGAATTAGGTAAGGGGAAGCCAGTGAAGTTAGAAGAGACCAAGAAATAACAAAACAAAACATAAAGAATGAAATGATAGAACAGATTCTGAAACAACTTGCAAGAAAAACAACAGATATGTAGAACAGATCAAGAAGAAAAAAATATAAGAATAATTGGATTACTTGAAAGTTGTGACCAAAAAAAAGAACTTTGACACAATAATGCTAGAGAAAATTGTCCTGGAATGATAGTACATGAGGGGAAAGTAGAAATAATAATAATAAAAATCTATTGATCGCTACCGCAATGAGATTCTTTGTGGAAACCACAGGAATATTGTCACATTTCAAAACTTCCAGATTAAAGAAAATTTTGCAAGAAACTAGAAAAAAAATCAAATATGCTATAGGTACAATTAGAGTGGTACAGGACTTATTAGCAGTCACCATAAAAGACCACATGTCCTGGATTCATATCAATCAAAAGAAGTAGGTTTGCCACCAAAAATATTATAAATAACAAATTTATCCATATTATTAGATTGAAAAAAATCATAAAATTGCAGATTTTCAGAACTTTCAACTAAATCCAAACTTAATAGAAAATTTAATATATGAGCCAATATCAAAAATTAATTTGAGGACCTTACTATGGACACATTATTTATCTTTTTTATCTGGAAATGTATATCATATGTTTAAGGCTGACATCGGTAATTGCTTAGTTCAAAAGAAAGAATGGGGCAGAATTGAGCATGATCTGACTTTAAAAAGCAAAATTGTCTAGGACAAAACAATAATAATTATACAAATGAGGTGCAGAAGAATAGACATAGAGGTATGGTGGGGGAGGAGGGCTTTTAATTCTAAAAAAATACATCAGAAATGGATTAAATAGGTAAAAGTACTAAGACATACATGCTATGAAAGGTATAACACCCTCTAAAATCTTTAAGAGGGGAAGTATAGAGGAAGGGGGAAGCAAAGGGTGGGAGAAGAAGACAAAGGAGGGATTGATGGGTAGAGAATGGTTAAATAATAGTGAGGAAAGTTAAGGAGCAAAGTAGAAAAATAGAAGTTAGAGGGATAGAAAAAAGACATATATATATGTACTACAACAAGGATCAGGAGTAGAATTTTTTAGAAAAAAAAAGTAGGGCTAGTAAGCATTGATCTTAGACAAAGTCAAATTTAAAGATTCAATCAAGAGAGAAATCTACATTATATGTCAGCCATACTAATATTGTTTTAGATGCATGTTTACATATGGGTAAAAGCATGTATGTGTGCATATGTGTGTATTTGGGTATATGTAAATGTGTATGCATGTTGCCCTATGTAGATGTGTATATAGATATATGTATGTGTGTGTGTGGGCCTATGAATGGGTGTGAACATAGGGGTGTGTGTATATACATGCATGTATATATGTTTCTTTATGTATAATATATCTCTGCTTAACTATAGCTTGCTTGGGGGAGGTGGGAGGGATGAAAGAGGAAAAAAGAATAAAGTTAAAAAATGCAGTGGAGAACAATAGAACAATCTACAAGATAACAAAGAAAAGAACATAATGAGATCAGGTGATAATATTGCATTCTAGAAAGGGGAAAAGAATAAAGTCATAGAACCAGGGCATGGCATAAGTAAGGTTCATGACTCCAAATTCAGTACTATTTCAGCTCCAAAATGTATTTATGCCCATTTTCACATTTTTATTAATGGTTTGAATGAAGACATGGCATGCTTTACAAATCTACAGATTATAAAAATCTTAGAACAGTAACATATGTTGGAAACAGAATCAAGATTAAAAATTTCTTAAAAGGCTAAAAAAAATAAAAATTGACCAATATAAATGTAAAAGATTCTGATTATGACAGGTCAAAAATCAGCTGTCCAAACAATGTGTATAAAATAGCAATTATTTCATTTAGTGTTTTTTTTTTTTTAATTGAAGGTCCATGGGATTTTAGTTGACTAGCTTTTTATTTAAGGCTACAGTTATCTCAGATTTTTCCTAGTTCTACATTTCATTCACAAAGAAAAAAATTTCTAAACTATATGTAATAATCATTATTTCTCTTTCTGTGTGAATCAGACCACATTCGGGTTATTATTTTCATTTTTTCAGGTACCATATTTTAATAAACAACACTGAAAATATAGATAATAATATAAAATAAAGAAGATATAGATAATGATTTGTTCCACCTGCATGAATAATAGGGTAATCTGAACTTAATTTTCCCCTTAAAAACTTCAAATTAAGTGAGGGAAAAAATACAATAACAACCATACATTTTATCTTATTTTAAGAGAAATGGATATTATCCAGGGAAAAACAAAAACATCAATCATTCACATAAGAAAATTTTTATCTTTTTTTCTTATACCTATTATATGTACAAATCAAGTTCATTAAGCATTTGACTTTGTTTAGAACAGCACTAAGCAGATGAGTTTAATTAAAAATAATGATGCTGCAACATTCACTTATTAGAAAATCCTAGACTATAAAGCTTTACACCCCTCAAAATAATTAAAAATGAGATTCCACTTGAATGCATTACAGTGGGAAAGAAAATAAATTTCTGCAACCCAATACCAATATGGCAGGAATGTAAAATGATTTTGACTATATTACAATCAATACTTAAGAAAGTACAAGATATTGACAGTCAGTTATTGTTGTGCTATGCTGACATCTTGTCCACTTCTTTTTACCTTCAAGACAAATGATATTCATTTTAACAAACTTTCACCCATATAGAAATATTCTATCTTAAGGGAGGAAGATTAGAGATAAGAATAATAATTTTCATTCAGGCCCCTGTAGTCTAAGCAACCCTCATGCTATTCCCATTCTCTGAATCTGAAGGAAAATTCCCTGTAGTTTTCTCTTACTACATTCATATTCATATGCACTTTTTAAGAGAGCTTAGATTTTGAACTGGATATGACCTAAAAAGTGAATTACTCCAATCATCTCAGTTTACAAACAAAACTAGGATTCAAAATTAGCCAATAAGTGGTAGAGTCAGGCTTTGAATTCATGTTCTTTTACTCTGGGGCATCACAGCTTTATTATTACTAATGATAATGTTTGTTTTGTTTTATTTTTAAGATAGTTGTGATATCATTTGATGACCATGTTCTGCCTCCTTCCCCCTGCATCACCTTGTCATCAACTATTTGTGAAGGATACTTGCTTGCTAATTTTTTTTTTAAGCCATCTGGTCAGAGTAAAACATAACTAGTTATTAGTTTGTATTCCTCCAATGGTTGTGTCATCACAATGTCAAGAGAAAATTATAAACAACTCTCCCCATCTCTGCCAGCCCACTTGGTAGTCCCAGTGTGGTTGAGCTGACAAGTATACTTCAGAAAGAATCATATTAGATGGATAGGCATGAGATTATCATATACAACCATGTTAGCATTTTAAATAGCCCTTGGTTAAATACACATTTTTTAATTTATCAGTGTATCAGTAAAACATGTTCACTAATGAGAAGAAAGGCTTATTACTTACAAAGGCATTAATCATGATCAAAATTAGTCTTATCTTTTTAATAGTTATTTTTGAACATGCAATAAATGTTTCATTGAAACTAAATTAAATGGATACTTAGGGAACTTTAATTTAAAATGCTACTATTCACTGATTTCACTGAGTGACCACTGTAGAAGAATATAATCCTGTATGTTAAACTTTCTTACGGGGAGAGTCTGAAAGAACTAAAAGGGTTAAAAATTATGTGTTTCTTAAGAAGAAAAGGTAATTTTTTTATTATAAATTAAAATTAAAAGGAGATAACTATGCCTTTTGTTTTCTTTTGGCTTTGTATGATCCAAGGCTATTTGAGCTTTAGGAAGATTGGAATGAAAAGAAATGACAGTTGAGAATCTTAAAAATAAAAGGTTTTCACATCCACCTCTGTTTGGGTATTAATCTCAGATTGAAAGGGAGAGACCCTCATTTTTTGGTCATAGCATCATTGATTCAGAACAGAAAAGGATAACAGGTTTGGAACTGCAAAACATGCAGGTTGCCCATTGGCTCTTCTTCTTCTTCTTTTTTTTAATTAAAGCTTTCTATTTGCAAAACATATGCATAGGTAATTTTTCAACAACATTGACCCTTGCAAAGCTTTCTGTTCCAAATTTTTCTCTCATTTTCCTCACCCCCTCCCCTGGATGGTAGGTAGTCCAATAGATGTTAATTATATTAAAATATGTGACAAATTGAATATATGTATACATATTTATATAGTTATCTTGCTGTATAAGAAAAATCAGATCTACAAGACAAAAAAAAACCTGAGAAGGAAAAGAAAATGCAATCAAACATCAACAGAAAACATGAAAATGCTATGTTGAGGTCTCACAGTCCTCTCTCTGGGTGTATATGGCTTTCTTAATCACTGAAATGGAACTGGTTTGAAACATCTCATTGTTGAAGAGAGTCATGTCCATCAGAATTGATCATCATATACTCTTGTTGTTGCCATGTATAATGATCTCCTGGTTCTGCTCATTTCACATAGTATGATGATTTGTGTGGATTTATTTTGTATCCTGCAACTTTGTTAAAGTTGTGATTTATTTCTAGTAGTTTTTTAGTTGAGTCTCTAGGGTTCTCTAAGTATACCATCATATCATATGCAAAGAGTGATAATTTGGTTTCCTCATTACCAATCTAATTCCTTTAATCTTTTTTTCTTCTCTTACTGCCAAAGCAAACATTTTTAGTACAGTATTGAATAGTAATGGTGACAGTGGGCAGCCTTGTTTCACTCCTGATTTTATTGGGAATGGTTCTAATTTGTCCCCATTAAACCAAATGCTTGCTGATGGTTTTAAATAAATACTACTGATCATTTTAAGGAAAAGTCCATTTATTCCTATACTCTCTAGTGTTTTTAATAGGAATGTTGTTGGATTTTATCAAATGCTTTTTCTGCATCTATTGAAATAGTTATATGATTTTTGTTGGTTTGGGTATTAATATGGTTGACTATGCTGATAGGTTGGTTTTTTTTTTTTTTTTTAATATTGAATCAGCCCTGCATTCCTGGTATAAATCCTAATTGGTCATAGTGTATTATCCTGGGGATGAATTTTATAATCTCATTGCTAATATTTTATTTAAGATTATTGCATCAATATTCATTAGGAAAATTGGTCTATAGTTTTCTTTTTCTGGTGTCATCCTACCTGGTTTAGTTATCAGCACCATATCAGTGTCAGTGTCATAAAAGGAATTTGGCAGTATACCTTCTGTCCCTATTTTTTCAAATGGTTTATATAGTATTGGAATTAGTTGTTCTTTGAATGTTTGGTAGAATTCACATGTAAATCCATCTGACCCTGGAGATTTTTTCTTAGCGAGTTGATTAATAGCTTGTTCTATTTCTTTTTCTAAAATGGGGCTATTTAAATAATTTATATCCTCTTCTGTTAACCTGGGCAATCTATATTTTTTGTAGATATTCCTCCATTTCATTTAGATTATCAAACTTACTGGCATAAAGTTGGGCAAAATAACTCCTAATTATTGCTCTAATTTCCTCTTCATTGGAGGAAAGTTCTCCCTTATCATTCTTGAGACTAACAATTAGATTTTCCTCTTTTCTTTTTCTTAACAAATTAACTAAAGGCTTATCTATTTT
>JAJPUD010002425.1:152713-185918 GCA_023553655.1 Myrmecobius fasciatus
ATCCATGCATTTAAAATGTTTTCAATTTGGATTGCAATGACATATTTCAAGTATCTGGTGCTAAGAAGGAACCTCCTCCCACATTGATTTAAAATCTACTCAAGGTAAGCTTCAAGAAGTAAAACTATGAAGAATTATACTTTTTGAAGAGTTTTGTTTGTTGGTTGGTTGGATTTTTTTGGTATAATTTATCAACTAAATGCTCAACTAAAAGAATTTCCCTCAAAACTGACAAGATTTCATAAAGAACAAAATTTAATGGTACATTTTTAATACCTTTTCCCTAAGTATTTAGCACAATGACTTGCACAGATCTGCTATGTAATCAATGTTAAATTAATTGTTAATAGTCATAATAGCCATTTGATTTTTTTGTGTCTATTACATTTTGTTCTTTATTGTACATGGGTCCAGATATAGATGTCAACATTTAGAACTGTGACCCAGGCAATGGTTTAGAATCAATCCTGAATTGCCAATTAACACTTCAAATAACCAATGTACATATCTCTATGCTATTGATATCTTTAAATTATGGGTGACATCCCTTGGAAGTTATGGAAATATCTGAATGAATTAAAATGCATGACTAGAATCAATGGATATTGATGTATTAGAATACCCCAGATGGTATATTTCTGAGTGATGATGCTTCAGGTATGTTGGAATTCAGGATGCTGAAGGCCAAGAAACTTCACCAATTATAGACTGCAGTAATATCAGAAATGTATGGCCTAAGGTGCCTAATGTTATTGTAAAATGGAAATCATTTTTAAAAAGTGAAAGGTCATATCTAGGAAGTAATAAATAAATATATATGTATATATTTATTATATCAAATATATATATATGTATATATATATTACTTCCTAGATATGACCTTTCACTTTTTAAATATATATTACTTCCTAGATATGACCTTTCACTTTTTAAGCATATATATATACGTTATATATATATCTCTGACAAGCAGAAAAGACCTCTAAACTCTTTTAAGACTAGATTTAATTTTTGGAAATAACTAATAGTAATGAAGGACAAAGTCACATAAATATGGTGGGCCATGCCATTTGTGATTTAAGATAATACTCGCATAAACTTCTTGCCAGAGCTCTCCCATTTTTTGTTTCCTTGTCTGTAAACTGGAGGGAATTAGACTAGATGACTTCGAGTTCCTTCTCTATTCTAGAGATATTTCATTTAATGGCAGCAACTTTCTCCTTTATTAGTTCTAGAGATAAATACCAGAAAAGGGCTTCAAAAATTCTTTTGAACAAAGACTATTCTAAAGGAGAGCTTTCAGTTGGATAAATCCCCACAATTATTTTTAATCAATTTTATTTGTGTCATGCCAATTTTTTATTTAGGTAAAATAGATTATAAATCTCTATTTGAAAAGTTCAGAGGACAGTAAGTTATGAGTGCTTAATTTGAAGAATGAGAGTTAAGTTCAAACTGTGGCTTTGCTTCTTACTATTTGTGTTACATTTGGCAAGTTACTTCATATCTCTGACTCACTTTTCTTCTATTGTTTAAGAGAATTGGACTAGATGGCCTCTCAGTTTCTTTGTAAGTGATGACTATGATCATAATCCATGCCCATCATTTCACAAATAAAGAAAAAAATGTTGAAAAAGTTTAAATAACTTGGCCATGGTCAAACAGTAGGATCTGAATCCAGGTCATCTGATTTCAGAGTTAGTGCTGTTTTGTTGTTTTTTAAAACTGTACTCTCATAGGAACCCAAAATGATAATAATGGCTGTTATAGAATACAAATGTTCATAGTTTTATTTTGAAGGTTCCAGTAGTATTTTGATTTACAGAAGCCTCAAATCTGGCCTTATATTCCTTAAGAAAACCTTAAGAAAAGGTCCCAGATAAAAATGACCAGAGTATGACTATTCTATTAACTTTCAAGTTCCCCTTCCACAATCAAATGTACACATTAACTGGAGCAAAGATAAGAGGATTAGAGACTTAAAGTGGGGATTTAAATAAAAAAAGTGGTAACTCCTGCTTACATTAGTGATTCAGAGGTTCCAGCTAGGAAGAGTCACAGAATTGGGAACTAGACAAATTTTACTCTTCTACAGTTGTACCAAAATATATTACTCTATTTCCAAGAATATTTAAATGGCTTATAACTGTATATTCCTCGGGAAGTTTTAAAATACCTATTACCTTCTTGGAGTAAATGTTATGAAAGTGAAATTATGTACTGCATTAATGTGCAATCTTCATCTTTTTTTTTTTTTTTTTTTTAGGAAAAGAAAATAAGCCTACCATTGATATTTTTCTGGTATGAAATTTCAGTGTCCTTCAGTTATCCCAAATAATATAGTAATATTAAGACAAGAAAACATGTTATCTCGATGAGAAAGAGAAAAATAGGAGAGGAGATGAAGAGCAAGAGTGAAGAAAGAAAGAGACAGATAGGCACACACACACCTAAAAGAAAGAGAGAGAGAGAGAGAGAGAGAGAGAGAGAGAGAGAGAGAGAGAGAGAGAGAGAGAGAGTACCCTCCAGTATGCTGAGAAGACATCCTATTACAAAATTTTTGGAGAACACAGCAAAAAGTTTGCATACCATAGGCAGTTATAGAAATATTTTGGCCATAGATTTAGAACTGGGAGATCTATAAACTATTTGTGATCTTCATTTTTAATGAAAATAATCATATTGATAAGACAACAAGTTCATTGTTGTGTTTGAGAGCTACATAATACCATCTTTATGAATTCCAATGATAATATGTTAAGGAGAAATTTAGATCTACTTGTATAGAATAAAGTTGTGTGCTGCAAGAGCACCAGAGAATCCAGAGTCTTTGACTATAATCTCATCTCTATCACTAACTACCTGGACAAGTTTAACCTCTTTGGATTTTAGTCATGGGATAAGAATAGATTTTCCTTTAATTCTCTTCTAGATTTATTTCATATAAAATTAGTGATTTTAATAATTAGATGATTTCTGGGTTCACATGGAAAGGAAAAATAAGAGATCAGGTATTTATTAAGCACAAGGCATTATATACAAGATTTTATATAGAAAGACCTTTTTTTCTGAAAGGTAAAATGATCTCAGAAACTCAGACCTCTTCAACACCCCTTGCTCCTGCGAGCCCCTTCTTCTCTCTGGTTAGAGATAGTAGTATATAGATATCTAGTAGTTTCTCTCTGATCCTCCATCATTTAAGAAAGGCATTCAGGGGAAATCTCATCATTTTCCACCCTGTTGCTTTCCTGGGCTTAATTTTTTTTTTCCCCTCAGAAACAGCATTCTACAAAATAAAATCAACTCAACATCTCATACCTCCTCAGGACATTTCTTACCAGAGCTGCATGAGTTCATCAGACACATAGGACTGGTTAGTTTCCCCTACCTTTTCAGCTTCTTTTTATATGTGGTCTCTTCTACTAAATTGTGTGTTCCCTGACTCATGGGAAATATCTTATGATTTAACTGACTGACACATAGTAAGTGCTTAGCAAATATTTATTGACTTTGACTCTCTCTGACTACTGTGTTCAGTGCTTTCCAAATTTTTTTTTCATCCTTACAATGATCTGAGAAATAGATACTATTATTATCCCATTTTTTCAACTGAAGAAACTGAGGCAGGCCAAAGTTAAGTGATTTGCACAGGGTCACACAGCTAATAAGTGTGTGAGCCCGCTCAAGTCTTTTTCACTGGGTTTAGCACTCAATTATGGCTCTTTGTTTGCTAGGTTTAGATTATATCTTTGTATGAATAGCCAATATCAGTTTCCTCAACTCAACATTTCTGGAAGCTTGCTTGGTTTAATAAATCCTTTGCTCAGCTGATGTATGTTCAGATAGACAGACAGACAGAGAGAGAGAGAAACACAGAGACATAGAAAGACAAAGACAGAGATAGAGACAAAGGAGACAGAGACAGTGACAGAGACAAAGAGACAGAGACAGGGATAAATTTACACATGCCAACAACTTTTTGATTTTCTTGTTGGTAGACTTGTTAGTGAATTTTTAATAAAGGGGACTTTTCCTTTGAGTATCAAAATTCAGTACTGCTTTGCAACTTACAGTCTTAGAGGATTTCCTGGGATCCTGAGTGCTTAAATAATTTTTTTAAGCCACAGCTTCAATCAGTCTCCAACACAGATCTTCCTGACTTTGAAATCAGTTGTCTATACTGTATGCTCTCAGCATACCAAGATTTATAAGGTAGTTTTCATACAAGAATACTATGAATGAATATAAGTATCCCTATTATTATTTGCCAGTTGAAGAAATCAAGGATTAGAGAGAGGAAGAGAATTGACTGGTATAAGAATGAGAATCAAGTCCAGATCTCATGATTCTCAACTGCATTGTTTGTACAGACATACTTTTCCTGTAGGTCCTGGACAGTATTATGATTTTATTTGACATAATTCCTTAATATCTATTTATTTGCAGTTCCCATTTAGAAGGATAAGATTTCAAAGTCAGTTCTTACACTTAAAATTAATGTTACTTCAGGCAAGCCACTTAACCTTTTGGAGGCTCAGTTTCTTCATCTGTAAAAGGGACAACTTGACATAGATAACTTCAGAAATCATTTTCAAATCTAAGCCTATGAAATTTATGAATGCAGTTTCAGGAGTTACTTCTGAACACACATTGAAAGTGTCTTTTGGTTGTCATTTAATTTCCTAAAACACAAGCAAAAATAATTCAGTAACTGAGTTTTTCATTGTTTATTTGCCATTTATTCCCACATTCCTATGAATTTCTAAAGCAGTGACTAATGGAAGGTTCCTACACATATATTGAGTTTCAAAGAATCAACAAAGAAATGTGTCAGGGGACTAGTATGAGAGAACAAGTGAAACCTACAGGGGATTCATCCCCAGCAACTCCCAACAATTTATCATCACCATCACCACCACAGCAAAACAAATAAAACCTCTGAACTTTGGTAAAAAATCAATTTGCCCTCTCTACCCTTCCCCCACTGCCAAGCATGGGGAGGAGGGGAAGAAGCGGGTAGTAAGAAAAGACAGAGAGACAGAATTGCTTTTAACTTCTTTGAACTTTAGTTTTCTTAAATGTAAAATGGGAATAATAATACCAATTTCACAATGATGAGGTTGGGGGTTGCAGACTGGTGTCATGAGGTGTATCTCAAAAGAATTTGCAGACTTGAACCCATCTCCAAGTCAAAGGGTAAAGTTTATTGTAATTGTAATGCCAATTTCAGTGGGCTAAGTTCCAAAAGGACTTAGTAAGGAACCAAGAAAAAGAAGATAGATTAATAGCACAAAGGTAGAGAGAAACAGAGACATAAAGAGAGATAAAGACATAGAGACACAAAGAGAGAGAAACAGAAAAACAAAGAGGGAAAGGGGAGAGAGAGACAGAGAGAAAGGCAGAGAGACAGAGAGAAAGGTAGAGAGACAGAGAGAGAAAGAGAGAAAGACACAGAGACACAAAGAGAGAGAAAAAGAAAAACAAAGAGTGAGAAGGGAGAGAGAGAGAAAAGCAGAGAGACAGAGAGAGAAAGAGGGAGAAAGAGGGAGAAAGAGAGAGAGAGAGAGAGAGAGAGAGAGAGAGAGAGAGAGAGAGGGAGAAAGAGAGAGAGAGAGAGAGAAACAGACAGAGACAGAGAATTTACATGCCTGTATTTGTATCCATAGCACTCCTGGCAAAGTAAGAAAATGATAAATTGCTTTTTATTGCACTGTTATGCCCCGGTGCCTCTGTTAACACAAATCTGAAACTCCCCTGTGACTGATTCCATTCCTTGGTCCTAAACTATCTGGCTAGAAAAACTCAGATGTAGCTGTAGAAGGAGCATGGAATTTTAGAGCTGCAAGGAACCTTCATCTACTAACTTGAATTTTACACTAGAGAAAACTAAGGCACAGAGACACAAAGTGCCTTAACCATGGTCACACAGCTAGTTAATGGCATAGCAGGGACTAGAATTCAGGTAGGTCTCCTGCCTCCTATTTCCCCTGTTTTTTTTTTTTTTTTTTTTTTTTGTTATATCACAATGTCATTGAAATAATCCCCTTGTTATAGAAAAGAGATAATGATGTTTCTTTGCTTAAATGACTGTCATTTTCAGTTGATGATATTCCCAAGTACACAGGCCAGTAGACAGTTTCTAGGGGGCTACCAACCATTCCCATCTCTCCATCCTGAAAATTTCTGAAGGCACAAGCTTTTCTCCCTGACCAAAATTTCAGAATATATTCTTATTGCTCCATCTTGCCTTGAATTTATAAAATTCTCACAATATCTACTATAAGAATTGAAATACTGCCTCTAGACAAGATAGTCCTTTGACACAAAATTCAAAAGCCCGAATTCAATAATGAAAGAAGTTTCAAATTTGCATTGCTACTTTGGAAGAAGAAATTCTAACACTTAGAGGAGACATGTTTTGGGTATCTTTCCAGCCCTTGCACACCACAAACCCTGCCAATAAGGCTGAATATTTCTCCACTAATATTAGTGGTACATTAATATTTAAAGCTTTGCAACCAGAATACAGATAATTATTTATGGTTCCAGGGGTACAGACAATGTTAAAAGAAACCCCAAGTCCTCCCAATCAATACTCATGTGTATAAATACTCTAAAATTAGTCTTTTCAAGCTGGATTGAAAAATATTCATGATGAAAGTCCCTACTGGGCTTGGCAGAGTTTTATCTGGCTTTCAGTTTTAAGATCACTGCCTTCTTTGATCTTTGATTTTATTTTAATTTCATAGACACTCTTATCCCAATGTCACTTGTTGCATTTTGTTTAACAAACCCAGCTTATGTGATAATGTTTAAATCCTTCCAGAGTTTCTCATTAGTTTATGCACTGATGTAATTCTTCCTTGCTACTTACAGAAAAAAAAATCACTTCATGAAAATTTAATGAAAAACTAATTATGCTTTTGCACCAAACAATGTATTTAGACAAATAGTAATTGTATCAGTCTGTCTTCTGCACTGATTTTGCTCAGAAAACGTGTGTCCCTCAAATGAATAATTACCTACAGAATAATTAAATGTTGCTGATATGGCCTACTCATCCCACTTGTACACAGAAACAGCATAGTCTGTCTTCCCTGAAATCTATCTCCGTCATGTTGGATAAGCTTACTGTCCATCACAGAGTTGGCATCGATTCCTTCTCAATTACAGAAGAACATAGCACCATATTAAAAGACAAATAAGGTTTAATTTTAATCGCAGGCTGCCTGTAAGTCCATGTTCCATTATAGATTAAATGAATCAATTATTTTTTAAAAGTAAAATTTTAATGAAAGGTCTCACTAATATATAGACATCATCCTCTCTGCATTGTAAGTCATTAGTAATGGTTTAGGAAACAAACAAAAACCCCCCAGCATATCATAAAGATGCTTCCAATTTGTTGTATTTTGTACCAAAGTAGAAGCTGCTTCTGAACTGAAAATGAAGCATTTGGTATTTAAAAGCCTTGAAGATAAATAGCCATAAACCTCACTTTGTCTGCTTTTATCACTTCATGCATTTGTAATCCAGAGTCATGAGTCCTGGATTCTCCATGTTTGTCACTAACTGGTTACGTGACTTACGTGTCATGAAATTATTAAAAAGACTACAGTAGCTACCAATTTTCTACCCTATAAAATCTATGCCTCCAATCTACTTTTTAAAACTTCCTCCTTTTTTTTTGTCTTTCTCTCTTCTTTTCCTCCAACCCAATTTTTATTATACTATAATAACTTTGGACACACAACTAAACACACTGAGAAAACTAAAATATTAATTGCAGGTAAAATTTTCTTTAAAATTCAAGATAGAAATCTCGAGCTAAATTTATCTCTTCCTAGCTTAATTACATCTTCATTTGTTCATATGGTTCTCTCTACTTAAAATTCCCACAATCCACCTTTGATTGTTTAAACTACTTCTTTAAATCTCTGATTAAGATTCCACTGCCCTAAAGGTTTTTTTTTTTTTTTTTTTTTTTTGCTTTTTGCTGAAGCAATTGAGGTTGTGACTTAAGTGACTTGCCCAGGGTCACACAGCTAAGAAGTGCCTGAGATCAGATTTGAACTCAGGTCCTCCTGACTTCAGGGCTGGTACTAGATATCCGCTGTGCTACCTAGCTGCCCCTACCCTAAAGTTTTTTTGGCTAATCCAAACTAACTCATCACTTTTGTGCCCAAGTTCCTATGAAAAGGAGAGAGAAAGTGAAGACCACTAAATTCAGGGTAGAAAGATTTGGGCTTGAGTCCCTGATCCAATACTTACTAGTATGGCCTTTTACAAATTATTTAACTTCTCTGACCCATTTCCAGATCCATAATCCATAAAGTAGAGATGATAACTCTCGTGAGAACAGGATTTTGTAAACTCTAAAAAGCAATAATAAATATGGATCTACAATTGCCTTCATATTTTATTTCACAATATTTTTTCTTAGCTATTTCATGATTGATTATTTTGTGATAAACTCCTTGAGGCAAGGACTACATTATATGCTTCTTTATTCCCTAAGCTAATCACAATGCAAATATTCAGAGAATACCTGATGCTTCCACTTTTCTTCAGATTCTCATTGTTTCTTAACTAGACTATGTTAAATTTGCTAATTGATTTCCACTGACTTTTCCTTCTCCAATCCTTCTTTATGAAACCTACAAAAGGAAACTTTCTAGTGCATTGTCCTTGCCGTATTACTTCTCTTCTAAAATAAACAAAACAAAATAAACCTAGCAGCCTTCAATGGTTCTTTAATGCTTAGAGGATAAAGTATAAACTTCTTAGTTAGACATTTTAAAATCTTAAAAATCTCTCTCCACTCTAACTTTATCTCTTATTTCAATCTTATTTCATATTGCACTCTTGTCCACAGACCATTTTCCCCAAGTCACACTACTCTGTTAGCTATTTCTCAAACTATTTGGGTCTCTTCTAATTCTTTTTATCCCTGCAGGTCATAATCCATGTCTGAAGTGTTCTTCCCTATCATTGCATTTCAGCTTTGTTATCTACCTTCAACTCTCACCTCAGATGCCTTTACCTCCCTGAAAATTTAAGTTCAAATACTACTTCAAACAGATAAAATTGCTCTTAACTTCTCTGAACTTTAATTTTCTTAAATGTAAAATGAGAATAATAATACCAATTTCACAATGATGAGGTTGGGGGTTGCCGACTAATGTCATGAGGTGTCTCTCAAAAGAATTTGCAGACTTAAACCCATATCCAAGTCAAAGGGTAAAGTTTATTGTAATTGTAATGCCAATTGCAGTGGGCCAAGTTCCAAAAGGACTTAGTAAGGAATCAAGAGAAAGAAGATAGATTAATAGGACAAAGTTAGATCAGATTTTCATGTTACTTATTTGCTAATTTTATGGCCTAGAGGTAGAACAATTCCTATTGTCTCAGGAATTGGTTATCACTGACCAGCAGATTATCTATTTGATAGTCAGCAATATGTGTAGGACTATCATAAGACCAGAGGACTTTAGAATCACATAGATTGTTAGAAAAAGAGCACCCTAAATTCATGGGGCCCCATCAATAAGGATAGTCTGAGCAAAGCATTTTGTAAATTATTTATTAATACAGAAATTGGAATTTCTAGTTTTGGTTCCCTGATTAGATTAGTATCCCCCATTAGATAAAAAATATTCTCTCTTTCCTCAGATTTTCTAAGACTCCTTTCCTCTCCCTCCCCAATTTCTCCATTTTGCTCATTCACAATTTAAATGGCTTATAGTTACTTGAATATACATCATATTCTACCCCTTCTGGTGCCCCATGTATAAGATTATTGAGGACAAGAATATTTGTTGGTGGCATTTCTGACTTTCCCTCCAGTGACTAACAATATGCTTTGGGCATTATAAATAATTAGTAGACATTTATTGAATAGAATTGATTGTAAAAAATCTATTCTAGTTTCTAGGGAATGGGAAGTATATTTCTTAAACAAAATATCTGATGTATACTTGAAGTCATATACTTGTAACCCCCCAGAAAAACTGGTAAAGTATTTACTCAGAAAGATACTAATTTACCTTTCCTTAGTCATTTATTTGGAGAATCTATAATTTGTAATCAAGCTTAAATTGTAATATTCTATTCCATTGGTAGTTACTGAACTATTAAATGATTATTCTAGTTTTAATATTCCCTAAGACTGATATTCCATGTTTTATAAAATAAATTCATGCTTTATGTGATCACTTTTATTTTGGAAGAAAAATAAATTGCATGGCAAATTTATTTTCAGAAATTTTACATGTTAAGTGGATTTCTCTGGCTGATAAATAATTTAATAGAACATATCAGATAATGATTAATATGTTAATTGATATCCTATAATTTCAGAAGCAAATTTTTATTTTTGTCTATATTAAAAGCTATAGCTACAATGAATTTCCCCTGAAATAAATAAAAAAAAGTATACCAACTATTTGCTATTTCTTCAACCTATATCCTTAACAGCCGTTGATATTCTTATGATAACATTTCTTTCTTAGCCTCTATGGCCTAGCCCAGTAGTTATCCAGTGTTTCTCAGGCATTTTTAATTTCTTTTCCCTATATCCTTCTTTTCCTTCTGTATATAGTATTAGATCTCATGATTTTTCCCATCAAAAATTGTGTTTGTTTGTTTTTACTTATTCTTTCTCACCCAGCATATTATCTTTTGTTCCCATCTACTGCTACTTTGCACAACCAAATCTCCTGAAAAAAAGAATTGGGTATAGTTGTCTATACTCAATGTCCCTGTTTCTTTTTCTGGTATTTTCTCAATCTATTGTCTATTTGGATTAAGCCCTTATCATGGAAGCTTCTTTCCAAAATATTATCAGTAACCTCTTAATAGTCAACTTCAATCAATCTCCCTAACCCTACTTGAATTTTTAACTTCTGACTTTTGAATGCTCTCTGCTATAGTCTTCTGGTTCCTCACCTACCCCTTCAGTTAAATCTCCTCTGTTTCCTTCTCTCTCTATCCACACTACTCTTCCTGACATGGGGAATTCTCAAAGAAGTATCTTTGTTCCTCTCATGCTTCTTTCCCAATCAATCTCATAAACTCCTGCAATAATTATAAATTTTATAATATGATGATTAAATCTTCACCTTTACTCCACTCTCTTCACTTCCCTAAACTAACACAATGCTAATTATGTACAGATCATCTCTACATACATTCTCCGTAGGTTTCTCAAAAGAAACTCATCTATAATGTGACATTTCCCTCTGAATTTTTTGAATGTTAGGGCAACATCATTCATATTTTCCCTCTTGATTGAAATTCAGTTATAAGCTCTTAATTTCCTCAACTTTCCTATCTAATAGGTTACTAAGTTTTGTTAATTCTACCATTTGATATTTCACTTGTCCATCTCTTCATTATAATCCTAATGCCACCATCCCTGTTCCTTATTACCCTCTTGCAATATTGCATTTCTCTTAACTAGTCTCTTCTCTTTACTCTTTGTTCCCTTCAGTATTACATTACTGTATTACATTAATTACATTAATTTTACCTATTCATTATTCTAGGAATGTTCCTTCAATGTTGGTAAATATTCAGTGCCTCCTTCTTGTCCAATAATCCCAGTTAAAATTCTTTCCTCTAGTATCTACAATCCTTTACCATACAAGAGCACTACATCTTTAAAATTTCACTTCATAAAGATAGCATGCTATAGTGAAAATAACCTTTAATTTGAAATTAAAAGATCTAGGTTAAAAAATATACATTTCTTCTACTATCTGTGACTCTGCAAGCCAATCTCTTTGTATCTCGGATTTTTTTTTTTTCTGTAAAATGAAAACACTGGACAATTTCTGTTCCTGTTCCTAGTCACAGGCTCTGTAACCAGATTCCAGAAGTGTTTCCCTGTGCTCATGCTATATACTAGTTTTCTTTTATGACTGAAGTGTCTTCCCTTTCTCTATAACCCTGTTAAGTTTCTACTTATCCATTAAAACATAATGCACCTGTCACCTACAGAGGGAATATACTACAGAAAAGGGGAAGCAAGAGAGGAAAGAAAGATTAAAATATTGACTACAAAATATCTGGCATTTGCAGAGATTCAAATATGAACAAATTTGGAACTAATATGAACTTTTTAATTTTAATTAATCCTCTATTATTTCATGCTACATATTTGAGGCTTTATTTTAATTTTAAGTCAGCAGAGTCATTATAGAAATGGGGGGAAAGCCAGATTAAAATCCAATTATTCTTTCCTTACTTCTTTTTGACTTTACTTCTCATGGTCAAAGACCATTCCTTCCAGCTGGACAGGTCTAAGCAACTGTAATGTTGATAGCTGAACAATGCATTAGACTTATGAGGAATACATAGCATTCACTTCTTCAGTAGGTCACTTAAGTTCATTTGTTAAGGTAACCAAAATAAATAGACCAACTACAGAGATGGTTATTTCTATCATCTCTATGATTGAACTTGATTCATGGTTCTGCAATGTAAAGCCTGAGCTAGTCTCAGGAAATTAGGCTGTGCCCCAGATGTTAACATGGAGGGGACAGTATACTAAACACTTCTTGGGCTAGAAGGGAGGAGGTTATAGTTATCCTTTAGAGATTCTAATGACATTCTAAAGCTGGAGCAAAGGAACAGATTCATAGGTGCTACAACTGCAAGGAGAACTATAAAATATAAAATATTGTAACCAATATTCTCTTGGCAAGGAAGGAATGTTACAGGGAATATTTTGCTAGGCATGGACAGCTGTTCTTCCCATTCCCACCTGTCTGCATACTTGAACTACATTGCATGGGAGTGGTATGGGATCAGTAAGCTAGGGGCAAATTAGCCACAAAGACCACACTATCATCTCATCTCTCAAAGAAAACTAAGACCTAATCACTCCTTTCTCTTCCATTTCTACTGAAGTTTCTGACAACATTATTTTGTTGCAATATATCATAAAGATTCCTGTATTTATAGTCAGAGGACCCAAGTTTGTTTCCTTGTTCTGTCATTATTACTTGTGCAATCATGGAAGCCAGCTTCACTTTCCTTATCTATAAAAGGAAAAGACTAAATGACCTCCAAGGTCCTTTCCAGATCTAAATCTGTAACACTAATCTCTTTTTCTAAGATCTTCTCTACCTTGAAACCTTACTTTTCCCCAATAACATTATATTTTCATACCCTCTCCAAGGCTGGCTCTTCCTACTCTCATACCTGCTGGCACATAGCCAGAAAAAGTAGGTATATTCCTTGTTCTCCACTCTCCCTGTCAAACTTCCCCACTGCCACAATTAGTAACCCTCCTTTAATATTTACTCCATCTTTCTAGATCTTTGTAGCTTTTTACCACTCTTCCACAGTTTTCTTCTGCATTATTTTAGAACTGGATGGCCACTCATTTCTTCAGCTTTTTTGACTGTCATCTCTTTAGATTCTATGTCAGCCACTTTCTAAATTGGTAATACCTTAGTGATCCCTTCACACATCAACCTTCACACTCGACTCAATTTTCATATGTGTAGGAATTCCTAGTTATAGTTCCATTTCAATTACAGACCCTTAATTACTCTATATTTAATCTTTATTATAATTAGAAATAACTTTTTCAGCTCCCAAATTATCTATGTATATGTATTTCTATGACATGCACAAAATGTCATATCAAATTTTAATTAGTTCTTTATAAAATTTTGCTTCATGCTTCAAGTTTTGCTTTAGTTTTAAAGTTCAATAGTCAAAAAAAGGGGAGGAAGCAAGACAAAAATCAAAATATCCTTCTTTTATTTCTATAAAACTGCACTTGGCCCTTTAATAAAAGAGGAAATTATTCTAAGTTGGACAGACAGGACAAATCATTTGCAAAGCTAACTGTTGAAATATAAACACAATAGTCAGTTCTTCTCACTGTCTCTCTACCTCTCTTTCTCCAAATACACAAATACATATGTGTGTGTGTGTGTGTGTGTGTGTGTGTGTGTGTGTGTGTGTGTGTGTAATTTTAACAAGATATAGAGAGACTTTAAACTAATTAGGGTTGGCTGTAGAAATAATTTATAGTGGCAAGTTTTTCCCATTTCCCTCATATGCTTCACTAAAATCATTGCAATTCCTTTCATGCCTTCTATAAGAATGTTATATTCTTACCCCCCTAAATGAGCACCCATAAAATTCTTTTTGATCTAATTAGTATTACCACCAAAGCCAATAAACATGTTGCTTGAGAAGTTTATGATACCAAAGTTTTAAACATACTCATCCATTTCCATTGTGTTATTGAATATCTATAGGATGATGCAGAGAAAATTAAGAGGAAAAACTAGTTTTGTTTTTCCATTTCAAACTTTATTTTAAAAGAAATGAGCAACTCTGATCATTGTTATTTTGAAATAAATGGACTTAAAATAAAGTGATTATTAGTGAGACTTTTTTTAATTTTTTGATGAATAAGTCTAGATTGGAGTGGCCTGAGAAAGATGAAATTAAATATGAAGATATATTTGAATTTCTGCACTTAAAAGTGAGGTTAATTCTTGGTTAATTGATTTACAAGAAAAAAATGAAGATCAATTATATTCTAAAATAATTTCATATTATTTGACCCTATATTTCCTTTGATTTTGACTTTTAAACTATATCACAACTTGTAAATCAGAGTGATTTCAAAGGCACATAATCACTGCATACATAAAATGTTAGCTACACAGATTTGTTTTTATTATATTTGTCTTTTTTTTTCAAATCATGAATGAAGGTATCCAACAAAAGTGGCAGGCACTCAATATACAAAATTTCAAAGTGCTTTTTTTTTTTCATAATGTCATAAGCTGAAATTCTAATTCACTTGTCTTGCTTTTGCTTTGTCAGGAACATTTGTCATTTATATATGATGATGTACTTCATCATAATTTCAAAACTCAAGTTTAAAGACAAGAGGAACTGAAGTTTGTCAGGATGCTATGATTGAGACAGGTATTTATCCTGGATCAGTAGGCAAAGTCATTTCCTTCTTCATTCACTCAAGTGCATCTTTTTTTACCAAGTGTTACTGCCACAGATAAAATCAAGAAGTCATTGAGTTTGGGAACCAGAATGATTTGGGTTACAGAGATGTTGCCTCTCTCACTCTTCTTGAGATTCATTTAAACTCAAAAATTATATTTATATTCACTTCCAAATGAAGCATTTCTGGACACTTGTTCCTTTTTCTCTTGATTTTATCTCAAAGGGATGACAGGTGGACCAAAAGCAAAATGGAATACTGCATAACTAATGATCAGTTGCTCAGATGTTGTTTAGCTAGTGACCACTATTGCAGTAAGAATTTTTTTTTAAATGGTAGACTAAAAAATTTAATTGAGCTATGTTGAAAAATGAACCCCAAAGTATCATCCCTTTTTGGATTCTGTCACCATGCTATCATTAGTGAAAAAGTCCATCAGTGATTTAATAGAGTTCATACTTCTTTCATCTCTGATAAGATCACAAACTACAAATAATAAACTTAACAAATCATAAGTCTATTATTGAAAACATATATATATAAATTTACATATTTTTTGAAACTTTTTGTATAAATGCTAAATACATATCTATATGCATGCTTCATCAGATGGTTAATATATAATAGAATATCTAATTATAAAAAACAATTTGCTTGGAGATTGAAATGCTTAATAAAAAGTTTTTATAAGCGTCTTTTGGAAATTAACTAAATCATTTTTTTCTGTGCAATCATATCCCTAAAGGCCTGCGTTAAAGTAAGAAAAAAAATTTAATCAAATGCATTTTTAGAACAAGCTTCAAGGTAGCAGAGACACACTTTGACCCAAATTTCTATTGAGGAGTATAATATAGGACCTTTAATTATCATTTCTATTATAACTGTTCTATTGAAGAAATGAAAACTAGTACACTTACCTACTGTTACCCCCACATGGTTTCTTTGGCTACCGTAGATGAAGGTTCTCTTGTGATCTGTCACCCACTGAGACTGTTCACTCAACTCCTTTAATCTCTTCAGTTATCCATCTCTAGTTACAAATATTGAATCTGCATGTAGGCAATGGCAAACAAAATATCAAACTGACTAAAAGAATTAGATTTCTACAAAGAAAAGCTGACAGAACAAAAGGAAAGAGAATTCATGGGTATTTTTCCTCCCCAAAAAGATGCAGCACAGAACTTTACTTTTCTTGCATGAATAGTTTCTAATTATAAGTACACGCACACACACACACACACACACACACGAATATGTGTGTGTATGTTTTTTTCCCCCACCAGCAAAATAACATCATGACAGAAGAGGTGAAACCACAAAAAGCACACTTTTCTAATATTTAAAAAATGGCATTAAGATAAAGTATAAAATTATTTGAGAGATGAAATAACAGTCCCTAGAAAAAAGCAAAGAATTGGCAGGAAACTTGAGGATTATTTTAGAATAACCTATTGGAAGTCTAGGGTGAAGGGGCCATGGCAATATTTGCCATGGATCAAAAGGAAAAAAGCACTCAAAACAAAACAAAACAAAAAAACAGTGGTTAACCAGAAAAGGCAAACAGCCTGTACTAGGGAGAATGAAGAAATGGTAAAAGCTGAACAAGTAAGGAGATCAGGGAAGTATTTAGTTTTTGTCAAGTCAGATACAAATGAAAATTTAGATAGACAAAAAAAGTTCAAAAAGCCAGTAATTCAAATCTTTTCATAGTCATCAAAAACATGAAGCAAACTAAAGAATCAGTAGTACTGCTTGATGATTCTGGAGCAAAAGGGAAGAAAAGGTGATAGCTGACAGATAATACATTATTTTCCTCAGTCTTTCCTAAGAAAAGATTTAAAAAGAGATTTTCATTACCAAATTGTCTTTGAAACACACTTGTTAGAAGTATTAGATCAAATAGTGATAAATGTACAAGGTACCTAGTTGATAAACTAGATACAGATAAATCACTGGGACTAGATGCCATCTACCCAAAAGCTGGGAGGGAATTCAAGGATGAAATTGAGGAATCATTGATCAAAACGTAAAGCTTGTTCTTATGAATGGCCAGTCTCTTAGAAAAATGGTTAATTGCCAATGTGACACCTTCCCCCAATCTATTAAAAAAAATTCCAAAAGGAATTTTGTGAATTACAAGCTGTATCTTCCTTCTAAAACAGATTGTCATGATATTTATCCTAATGAGTAGGATCACAGGCATTTAGGATTATATGTAGAAAGAGAGTGACCAAAAATAAGAATAAGAATTATATAGGGTCTAATATGTTTAGCATTATACTAAATGTTTTACATATATGTCATTTGATCTCATAACAGTCCTGCATGTAGGTACTGTTATCCCCATTTCACAGTTAAGGAAACTAAGGAAAACAGAAATTAAGGTTCATGCAAATAGAAAATATCTAAAGCGAGATTTAAATTCATATCTTCCTTACTCCAAGACTGCCTCAGAGGAATAGCAATATGACATTACTTCTGTGGACCATTAAATGGCACAGTGGATTGAGTGCTAGGAGTAGAGATAGGAAGCCTTGCCTTCTGAGTTCAAATCTGGTTTCACATACTTAGCAACTATGTGACAAAGGGCAAGTCACTTAACCCTGTTTGCCTCAGTTTCCTCATCTGTAAAATGAGTTGGAGAAGGAAATGGCAAACCACTCCACTATCTTTGCCAAGAAAATGTCAAATTGGGTCATGAAGACTAGGACACAACTAAAAACAGGTGTACAACAAAAACAAATCATTTCTACATAAGGGAAATCATATTTTTATAATACCCAAGAGATTATTTCATTTGTTTGTTTTTGAGAAGACGGATCCATGGACAAAGGGAAGCAACTGAAAATAAGGTACTTTTTCTTTCAAAAGATCTTTTTATGCTTTCATACCAAAAACTGGTAAGGAAGTGTGTTTGACTTTTGTCATGAATTTAAGAGTTAGACCAACAAAACATTAGAAAAGTATAAATAATAGTGTCCCTTTGAAAACCAATATTTTCAACAATTTTTTTCTTAATAATCAGGAAGAAGGGATTTACAACAAAATATTCACATCTACATATAGCAGAAAAGAAAATTATCTGTTATATCCTAAAAAATAAATTCAAATATACTAAAAGATAAGCTTTTTAGGCACCAAAATGTCAAGCTTACTTAGATAAAGTACAGGAAAGGCAGAAAAAATAGCAGATGAGTTTTTTTTTCTTTCTTTTCTTTCTTTTTTTTTTTTGACTAAAGCAAATTTAACTCAGTGAATTTAAGGAAAATATGCTATAGTATGCTTAGAGATGATGGGCTCAGAGATACCAATTGAAAACCAGAAAAGGTATTTTTAAAAGAGCTAACACACAGTGTTTATTGATGATATTAGATATTTGTTACTGAACAGATCATCATACTATTGACCATCATTAGAAGGTTAACAAAAGGAAAATGTAAAGTATAATTTAAAAATGACATAATAATTATGTGAAGTTTTATTTTTCATGTAAATAAAATTATACATTTATAAAATATTTATTAACATTTACTATTTTTCAGCAATAATAATAACAATTTTAAAGAAGTTTAGAGATATTCTGTAATTTGATGGGAGTGATCCCTAGAGAAATTAGAACATTTTTCTAACTGAAAAGACAAAAGGAGAGATGAATAACTGTGTAGATAAAAAATTTATATAACAAATGTTGATTCTTAGAATTTATTCCACCATCTATGTCCTCCACTTCTTACTACAAATAACCTTGCCAAATGAATCTATTGCAAATTTATATTATATATCTAATATGGCCCTTACTGGAGCAAGGCAATCATTCTATTTTTTCCTTAATTAATTCTTTTTCAAATTTCCCACAGGTGATGGTCCAAACTTACTTATCACTCTTTAATGACCTCCCAACATTTTTTTTCATTAATATAGATGTTCTATATTCATCTCAAGCTCAACCTTTCCAAAATAGAACTCACAAAATATGCCTTCAATATCCATCCCTCTTTAGAGAATTCTATTACAATTTTTCTATTATAATTAAGGACACTGTCATTCTTCAGGTTACCCAGATTTGAAATTTTCGTCATCTTCAACTTCTCACTGTCTTTAGAGAGTCACTAAGATGCCATATCGTGACATTTTTATTTCTACAACATCTCTCATATTTCCATCATTTCATACAACCATTGCCTTCATTAAGGGACTTATGACCTTATTACTAGAATTTAGGAATGGTCTCCTAACTGGTCTTCCTGCTTTGTTTTTTCCTACTCTGGTACACCTTCTACTCAGTAGTCAAAGTGATTTTCCGTATGCTATGTTTGCTTATGTTACTCTCTTAGTCAATAAACTCTAGTAGCTACCTATTACCTTTAGCATCCAACATAAACTGCTCTTTTTAATATTTGCACTTCTTTAGAAACTTACCTCTTCCTATCTTTCTGTCTTCTTACATATACTCTCTCTATCTCTACTCCTACTCATGTCCACACCTGGTATGGTGTAGCCATACTAAGCCTATTGGTTATTCCTTATTCTATGCCTTTATACTGGCTCTTCCTCATGCCTAGAATATTCTCCCATTCTTGTTTCTATGGCTTCTTCAAGTATGTCTTTCTGCAAGATACCTTTCTTGGTCCCTTAACACTTAGTACCTTTTCCTCTAAGATTACTTTGAATTTTACTTTCCATGCATCTTTTATATATATATATATATATATATATATATATATACACATATATGTACACATTATCTTCCCAATAAGAATGTGGCCTCTTTAAAGATAGAGATTGTTTTCAATTTTTCTTTGTATCCTTAGGCTTCGCACAGTGGCTGGTATATATGAAATCTTTATAGATTGTTGATTGATTAGTTAATAGAATTAAAGGAAACACTTGATTGATACTCAAAAGAGGTAAATTCAGGAAGAATAATGAAGTCACTACTTCAATCAAAAAAGTCAAATAGTAAATATAAGAAATTTATCTGTCTTTTATTTGCCATTGCCTGAGACAATAACTCAGTGAGAGTTTACAGTACTTAAAGATGACAGGCAATGTGGCACCTCAAAAATTAATAATGGCTTTGGAGTCAGTATAATTGAGTTCAAATCTTTATTTTGTTATTTCAACATGTATGAGTTTAGACAAATCACTTACCATCTTTGGGCCTACAGAATAAGGTAGTTCATCTAGAATACTTTGAAGTCCCTTTCCATTTTAAAATCTATGATCTTATAATGCCATATACATGTTTAATGCATCATAAAGTGAAACTAGAATATATTTATATACATCTTTCCTGGAGTTAGTGATCTCCATAAACTCAGCATTGTGTAAAATGAAATTAACTATAATTTATAACTCCAGATCATTTCATCCCTACTGCAGGACTTCATTATTTCCCCAGACTGGGTATTATCCCCCTCTCTCCAGCTTTCCACTTTCTTTTTATGTGTTATCTTACCCCATTGGATTGTAACTCTCTTATGCTTTTCTTTGTATTCCTAGCAGTTAGCAAAGTTCTTGGCATATAATAAGTACTTAATAAAAATTTATTTAGAATGTTTATTGACATCTCTAACCTTCTGAGAGAAGTGCTGAGAACATCCATAGTCCTTATATCATGTCCTCTCAGAGGTGTCTTTGTGAAAGTGAGTACCAATCAGAATAAGAAACACCTACAGAGACCTGAGATTTGGTTTTGGGTGTAGATTCTGTAATTGTCAGAGTAGGAAGCCACCTGCATAGTATGATTTATGAAGTAACAACAAAACTCCCTGGGCCAAAATATCTCCCCCATCAATAACTGAAATTATCAATATTAAAAATCACTTTTTTACATTAAATGATTATTAGTCTATCAATATTTTATTTTTGGGAAAAATAAATCCCTTGACACATGAGCATTTAATCTGATCAACTTTTATTGAGTCACCTGTGGCCTTGAGCCACAGGAGAATAGGCTTCCACTAGGTGTGTCTCTCTCACATGGAAAGTACATAATAAGGCATTATATTCTCATCGTGAAACTCATTTTGGCTAAGAAACATAGGCTTTTCAATATGCTTGCCAAGACTATAAAAATATATAAATATGCATACTGAATTATACATAAATATGCATATGTGCATATATACCCACACACATTGTGCTTGGATAATAAATAGAACAAAGATTGGTCTTCTAGTTATCTAGTTATCCATGCAGTTGAAAGTTTAAGAAGAACTTGAATATCCTATGCTGTGAGAAAACATTAAAGCCCCATATACAGCAGCATGCCTTGGAGAACTCATTTAATTTGAGTTCAGAAGGATCAGAGGCACTTGAAGTATGAGAATTTGAAAGATTAGAATGGGCTGACTTTGACACAAGCCACAAATCTTGAACATATGGAGAAAGTTGACCTGCTGTGCTCCACAAATAAGAAATTTGTCTCTCTTGGATTTTTAGGAAGTACTATGTGCTGAAATGTTGGAAAAGAACAGCTCAGCTAGATAAAGTCTGAAGTGACATGCACTTTATTCACAACACCTTGCAATTTAAGACTAAGGCTGAATCTAATATACTGGGAAAGAGGTCAATTGTTGCAAACAAAGGGAAAAACATGGCTATATCACCCACCATCACAGATTCTCAATGAACATTCAGATTTCAAACTGGATGTGGAAATAGAATGGATAGGTCTGTATGTTGTGGTGTTGTGGGTTGAGTGAAAAAAAAAAGAAATTGGAGTATTCTTCTTTTCCCTCATCCACAACAAAATTATAAGATATTTTACTTTGTGAAACTAGAAATTGTGATACTAAAAAAGTCAGTTTGAAAAATTTCCTAAGAAAAATATTGAGCTTCCTCTTGACTCATCCCTTCTTTACTAAAGTAAAATGCTTCAAACCCAAATGACAAATGTCCCTTACCTTACTTTTCTCCCCTTTGTCATTTCGTACTTGTAAAGGTAACTAGTGGTTTGGAAAGGATACCCTTCCCTCTGGTACAGTAAATTCTTTAAAATGTCAATGAACTGAGAAAGTACAACTATGTTTACTTTTGATTGATTTAATATTCCTCCAAATTAACTTCATCAAGTGATGCTTATTGAGTTATTAGGTAACAGTAGAAAATAATCTGAAACACTAATTATCCTCAGGGAACAAGAGTGAACACCTGCATAGCAACTCTAATATCTACTATTGACTTATAGTATTCTCCATAATAGTACAAAATTTTGATACCTTCTCAGATCAATAATTACATTTATTAAATTCTACTGCCTATGAATAGTCTTTCCTCTTTTCCTTTCTTATATAATCATCTTTCACCCATCCCACTAACAAATAAACATATGTATAAGTAGGTATATATTCAAACAAACATTCACACACATCTCTGTCTCTGTCTCTGTCCTGTTTCTGTCTCTCTGTCTCTGTCCCTGTCTCTCTGTCTCTGTTTCTTTGTCTCTCTGTCTCTCTCTCTGTCTGTCTGTCTCTGTCTTTCTCTGTCTCTGTCTCTGTTTCTTTGTCTCTCTGTTTCTGTCTCTGTCTGTCTCTCTCTCTGTCTTTCTCTCTCTCTCTCTCATCTATCTGTCTCTCTGCCTGCCTATCTATCTCTCTTAATGAAATAATGGTTTAAAATAAATGAGTTTCACTTCAGATGACATATTGGTCTGGATCACTGGTTAGAAGATGAAGTAAAACATGAAAGCAATGTTGATGATAGTGATTAAAACACCAGCTTTGACAGAGCAATAACTATAAAATCTTGCTGCTAGTAATAATCTCCACAATACAATAGCAATACTAGAGCACCATATGTCAGTGCATAATAATCTATCTCTACAATTGTCAATTCCTTAAGCAGGTTTCCAAGGAACCTGTCATTATTTTAAAATGGTAAAAGGATACCATTCCATCTCCTTATTGCTTGGACTTACTTCAGTATTGCTCCCTCCCCTAGATTATTTATTCATTTTTCTGAAGTGGAATTTATATTCATAAGGCTATTAGGGCTGATTCCACATAATCGGTAGTTTTGTTTTTCTTAGAATCATCTGGTTCATTTATTTCCCTTCCTTTCCTTCAGCCTTTCTGGAAAAAGAATGTGTTTTTAAATAGTATTTAATGGAATAACAGCAACAAATAAGTTTCTGAAATTTGTTAGCAATTATTCAATCAGTCCTTTTTTTATTGGAAGTTAGTACCAACAGCTGGAATAGCAGATGGATTTTTTAAGGTCAGGAAGAGGAACTAGCACCAATGAAAATGCAGTGCTGTGATGAAGGGAAATCACTCTGACTTATCACAACACAAAGACACCAAAGAACACCAGGGTCTCTCTTTTCATCTTAATGTTTAGGACCTGTCAATCAAAGGTTGCAACTTTCCATCAAAACAAAACAAAAAAACAAGCAAATGGATTATTAAAGAGGCAGTATGATGATGTGAACAGAGAGTTTGTCCTCATAATCAGAAAGACTTGGGTTCAAGTCTCACACTATTGCAACTTCACTGTCTTCCTCAGTACAAATTGTGTACCACTCAGTTCCTGTCAGGCAACTTTATATGACTGAAATTGAAGAGAAAAAGGAAAAAAAACCCCTCATTTATAGTTTTGTTTGTGTTCTCTGTGAAAATCTCCCTTAACTCATGAAATCCATTCAAAAAAGAGGAGGGCATATAGGGTGGGGTGGTGGATTAACAAACTGTAACTAAAAACTAAAAAGCAGCCATTGAAATTTATGTTAATTATTGCTTTTTCAAGATAATGGAATCCATTTTCATGGGCAATTTTTTTTTTTGCTTTTGAAAATATCAGGGGGTTATTTTGATGAAAATTCATCAAAGCTCTTTATGGATTTCCTGTTTGTTTTGTGCAGTATTAAAGGATGATGTCCCCTTCGTCACAATGAAACCATTTGATGGGAGAGAGCTGATTTACAGAAGTAATAACTTTTCCATGTACTTTTAAGTTCCTGCAATTCACTAATTCCTGTTCAAAGCAATTCCCAAACATCTTTTATTTGACTACATTTAAAAAATTTTGGAAGTACTTTATAAACACTCAACTGTTGAAAAGGAATTGATTCAAATACTTCTACTCAAATGTGAAGGGGAAAAAAAATAACTGGTTTGCAAGGATGAGACAAGTTGTAACATATCCTTTATGCCACTTTCCAGCAAGGTGGCATTTCAAACTTGCCAGCAGATGGGAGAAACATGAGGACAGCTTGTTAGAAAAAGACCCAGCCGGTTAAGTCCATTTCAGCTCATTTTTTTTCCTCCCATTAATTCCTTGATCCTTTTTCTATTGTATAACTTAACTACTGTCTATATAAAGGGGGAAGGGGACACGACACTATATCTAGTTCAGAGTATCACTCTTTAGTGGCTTATGTAGTTCCTGAGTCATGAGCCAAGAGGTTTTTTGCTAAATGAGGAATCGGCAGGAAACTTTCACCTGCTCTGTGGGTAGATTACACTTTTCAGTGAATCTCAATGAACTTTAGTATGACTACTCTTTTGTTTCAGTGTTTGATGTTAACTGATAGAGGAGAAATTTCAATCACATGAATGTTATAAGAATGACTACCATATTCAACAGAAAGATATCACCAAAGATAAAAGGAGTCTAAAAGGAAAGAAAATGTAACATGAGGAAATAATTCTTTATTAGATCATTGTACAGATATATAGTCAGCTATTCAAATGAAAACAATAGGTATGTGCTCATCTCTGTATCTTTGTACTTTCTGTCATGACTTTTGTAACTTCATTTTGGAATCGGTGCTTTCTTTCAAATTCAGCCCAAGCACCACTGTCTATATTAAGTCATTATAGCTGCCACCATGTGCCAGTGCATTCCTGTTCTAAGTATCTCATCTTGGAACTTGGTGTTTTCCACTTAACTATCCTCTATATTCTAATTCTTTCCTTCTATATTTCTGCTTCCTCAATCCACTGGTTCCATCCAAATCTCAGTTGAAATCGCACATTCTGCAAGAAGTCTTTCTCAATTTCCCTTTATGCTAGTACTTTGCCATGAGATTATCTCTAATTTATCTTGTATGTTTATCTTGTATGTAGGTATTTCCTTATATCTTGTATTACAGAGATGTTTTCATGGTTCTTCAGTTTTAGACTGTGATCTCCTTGAAAGTAGGGACTATCTTTGCCTCTCTTTGTATGACCAGTACTTACTCATGACTGGAACATGGTATTTAATAAATGTTTATTAACTTGAGTTGGCTTGTAAATAACATTTTTATAATTCAATATATTCATATTGTCTCCCTTATTCAAATCTCTTACCTCTTTAAGAATAAGAACTCTCCTGTTTTCCACTCAGTATCTTATTACAATGTCTGTCACATACTAAGTAGGTACTTTAAAATGCTTGATAACTAAGTGATTGTATAGGGATTCTCTTATTATATTGAGACTGTTTAATCTCAAGCCTAGTTCCCTCTTGGAAACATGATCCAATTGTTTTACATGGAATTTTCTCTAGGTGTTCATTTCAGTTATTTTTAAATATTAAATAATTGTTAATATTGAATAATTTCAGACAATAGCATATGAGGCAGCCCAAAATTTTGAAACTCCATGATTTTCACTCACTCTGCTGATAATGAATAGGCTTAGTAAACAATTTTCATTTTATTTTTCACAGTAATAAGGGGAGGGGGAGAAGTTGCCTTGTTTCATGTTCTTTTTTATTTAGCCAGTCAATAAATAATTTTAAATGTGTACTATTTGCTAGGAACTGTGCTGAGTCCTGGGAATATAAAGAAATCAAAAGACAGACCTTGTCCTAAAGGAGCTCACAATCTTTTCCATACTTTCTATTTTATGCGGGCTCATTAATATTATTGGAGATTTTATATTTTTAAGTTGAGAAAGTACATTCTTAGTATAATGCTAAGAAGTAAGTATTGCAAATATTATTATCCTAATTTGTAGTCAGTGATCTCAAGTTTATTTGGCAGTTATATAGCACTGTGGATAGAGCACCAGATTTGGAGTGAGGAAATCTCATCCTTATATGTTCAAATCGGGCCTCAGACACTTAGTAATTGTGTGATCTTAGACAAGTCATATAACCCTAAGAAACTAAGAACTAAGAAAAAGACATGCCAAAAAAAAAAAAAAGGAAAAGAAAGAAAAAAGAAAATGGAAACTCTGGAATATATCTAGGAAGAAAGAAACACAAAAGCTATAGTGGATAAAATCATTAAAGGCAGAAAAGACCATGAAATTTGACGATTAAGTAAGAGTCATTTTTCTCCCAAAGGCTCTCTTAATCTTTTATTTTGTTGGAAATATACTTAGAGCACTGACAATAAATTTATTATTTGCAACAATTAATAATTTTACAATATTTTCATGATTTGCCAATATTAAACAGAAAAAGAAGAGAGAGCACTGAATGAAAAGAAGCCAAGAAGATGTGGTGAAATAGAAGAAACAGTGATTCGATAATTCTCAATAATTCTTTCAATTAGTTATGGAATGTATCAGAGTATATATCATGTATATGTATGTATATAATAATAATATGTAACATATATACACATATCTATAGCTACACACACATTATCTCTGTCTCTCTCTATAAATTATGTATGTGTATGTATCCTTATTTTCTTATCATTTTTTTTCACTAAACATATTCTATTATGATAAATGCTGCACAGAATTAATCAATTAATAAATATTTGTTAAACTAACTAAATAAAAAAATTAAACTAAATAAATATTTATTATACTATATGCCGGATACTGTGATGATACAAAAATAGGTAAGGGACAAAAAACAAATAAATAGAAACAAAAAGACTATATAGGATAAATAATGAATAATTAACAGAGGAAAGGTATTTGGATTGAGAGATTATGAAAGTTGTCCTACAAAATATGGGATTTTAGTTGAGACCTAAAGGGAGCCAGGGAAATTGGTAGGTAGAACTATGAGAAAGGAGAGCATTTCAGGTATAGCAGGTATCACAACACGTTAAAATGCTATTTTTGCTCAGTTTGTTTAATTTTGACAATCTTTCAATAAAAATCAGAGTGCTGGAAAAGTTATTTCATTACATATAGTAGAATATCATGCATCATATATGAAATATGCATATACATATATATGTAGAATATGGGGAGAGACAGAGACAGAGACAGAGAGACAGACACACAGAGAGAGACAGAGAAAAATCTCTTCTTTTGTGCATATAGCCACGTTTCAACCTTTCTTAGTAATCTTTCTGAAAGGACACTACCTTTTCATTTGCTCTTGTAGATATTTTCATTCTTGGATAATTCGTTGTATTTGATATTTTTCTATTATGATTAAATATAGCAAAGCATTTTTCATTTCAATTAAAATACTCAAACAAGCTCAAGAAGTTTCATTATTAATATTAGTTAAAAAGCACTTTCTACCAAATTGCATAGTTTGCTCTTGCTTCATTCTAAGCTGCCCTTGTAATGACTATCAAATCATTTTCATATATTCCATAAATGAGATTTAAAATAAAAAAAAAACTGGACTTCAAACTGGACTTCTACATATAGCAAAGAGTTTAAATTTTAAAATAGTGGAAAAGCAAATATATATGTATTTTCTTTGATAAAAGTTGTTATTGAGTCTCTTTTGTCATTTGATATTTTTTGAATATGAAATGTTAATTTTTCAAGTATAATGTAGAAGAAGAAAATGAACTGGAGAAGAGGATCAATCCATAAATATTTAAAATTAAATAATGATATCAGATTTGTTTAGATGTGATTTAAGAGAAAATTCAGATTTTAAAGCTCTCTTCCTGTTTTGTTAAGATTTAATTTTGAGAAAAGATTCAATTCTGTTTTTAATAAGAGTATAATTAATTTAATAAGTGGCTACAAAAAAGTCTCAAAATCTTTTTGGAGTTAGTAAAACATCAATAAAGATATATTCTACACCTTAACTACATTTTTGTCTCATTAAACAAAACTGGAAAACATAAATTTAGAACTTGGGCAATTGGGTATGTATATATTCACACGTTATATATGTTTATATGCTTATACAAATATTCTTGAATCAATTTCCCTATGTCCAGTCATATTATTTATTTCCATGATTATGGAAAATATTATTACTTTTGTATGTCAGAAAGTAAATTTTATGTTAAATCTTTGTATAGGACATTTTCATTAATTTTAATATGGATATAATATGCAATATCTTGCCTAGACAGAAAGTATGGAAGAAGTGAAAGTATAACAGCCAATGCCCCTTGATGATTCTGCTAAAGTTATCAAATAAGCCCCTAACATGATTGACTCAATGTGAAATGCATTATTTCAACAGTATTCTCAAATTTGCCAATATTAAGCACAGAAAGAAGAGAGTGCAACAAATGGAGAGGTCAAGTGGATGTACATTAGTTTAATAGATGGAGTAATGATTGGGTGATTCTCAAAGAACTCTTTCAAACAGGCTACTAAAAATGAGCATGCATTTAACAAGAGGGTAAATATTTGAAGTGCTATTGTAGTCATTTGAAGGTGATATCTCCCAAGGCCATTCCACATTGTACTTTGCCTGTTTATACTTTGACTTCTGGTTCAAAGGAAAGATCATATTTTGAATTAGCTCAGTGTGTTAGACCTGGAGTCAGGAAAATTTGAGTTTAAATCTAACCCCATATTGGTCTAAGCTGCTCTGTGACCTCAGCAAGTCATTTAATCTCTGTTTGTCTTAATAACCTCTATAAAATGGACATAATAATAGCACTTAGGCGGGGTTGTTATGAGAATCAAATGAGGTAATATTTTTATTTTATTTTATTTTTTATTGTAGTAAATTTATTTATTTTTAATACACATTGCTTTATGAATCATTTTGGAAGAGAAAAATCAGAGCAAAAGGGAAAAACCATGGGATAAATAAAAAGCAGAAAAAAGAAGTGAGCATAGTCTGTGTTGTATACATTCAGTCTCCTTAGATCTTTTCTGGATGCAAATGACATTTTCTGTCCAAAGTCATTGGGATTGCTTTGAATCACTGAACTGTTGAAAAAAAAAATTTAAGTCTTTTATAGTTGATCCTTACACATTCTTGCTGTTATTGTGTATAATGTATTCCTGGTTTTATTTGGTTTACTCAGCCTCAGTTCATGTAAATCTTTCCAGGTTTTTGTATAATCAGCTTGTTCATTTTTTTTAATAGGATAATAATGTTTCATTATCTTTATGTATCACAGCATGTTCAGTCCCCAAGTGATGGACATTCACTCCTTTTTCCAATTCTTTGCTACCACAAAAAAGAACTTCTACAAACATTTTTGCAAATATGGGTCCTTTTCTCTCCTTTATGATTTCCTTGGGAAACAGACCCAGTAGTGGCACTACTAGATCAAAAGGTATGCACAATTTTGTAGCCCTTTGGGTGTAGTTCCAGATTGCTCTCCAGAATAGTTGTATCATTTCACAACTCCACCAACAATGTATTAGTGTACCAGTTTTCCCCTATCCCTTGTAACATTTATCATTATCTTTTCCTGTCATCTTAGCCAGAGAGCTGTGAGATGGTATGAGGTAATATTTTTAAAGCACTTAGCACATTACATGACATATAGAAATTACCATATAAATTATTTTCCTTTTCCTTCCCTCACCCCATACAGTTTGAGTGGGAAAAAAAGGCAAATGATGACTCTAAACAAATTTTAGAGCATCAGAACCCACAAAAAGACAGTGGAATAATTTTACATCCCTGGGAAGGATGGAAGGTGGGCAGGAGAAATTTGTTGAATTGTGGTGAGTCTGGAACACAATCATGGAGCAGTCCTCATCAGCACAACTCAGATCCCAGGAAACAGGAAATGGCAGCAATCTACAGACCTCTCAGACTACAGAGACCAAGAGGAACTCAGCAAGAAAGGTTTGGTGTACAAGGATGTGAGGGAAGCCCTAGCCCAAGATCAGGCTTTGGGAGCCACTGAATCAACAGGGCAGGTGCAGCAACAGTTGCTGCAGCAGCTTTCAGAGATCTCAGGTCACAAGTAGGATGGGTGGATGATTGGTCAGAGGGAGATTGCAATTGACTCTTTCCTAGCACTGTGGCAGAACTCATGCTTTGCCCATACTCAGATCCGAGTAACAATGCTGGATCACAGTGTAAGTCCCCAGAAGGATCTCTTGAAAACTGTTGCATAAAACCCCTGAAGCTTTTCCATCCTGAAAACAGAGCCCTATATTAACAAAGAGTTAAAAGTCAAGTAACAGATTGGGCAAATGAGTAAACAATAGAAAAAAATTCTGACCATAGAAAGTTATTATAGTTATAAGAAAGCTAAAAATACACCCTCAGCAGACAGCAAAGTCAAAGATGTCTAGGGTATGTTCAAGAAAAACTTATACCTTTGGGATAGGAGCTGTCGAGGACTTTCCAGGGCTGCTTTCCATCCCTGGTGTCCATCTTACCCATCTGACTCCCAATAAACTGGTTTACCAGATGGGCTAAACCAGATTGAGGGTAAACAAGAGTTCTCAAACCCTATGATAAGTTAAGGAATGTCTATCTCAAGTATGTAAAAACTTCTCCTGGTGGATAAGAATATATTTTTTTGTCAATGGTCATGAAAGAAGGGGAAACAGGTATTGTGGAACACGTAGAACTTGGGTAGACATTGAAGATACCAAGGTTATCCACTGCATCTCCAGTCATCCCCAATCGTCTTGATTCTATCCTGCCACTGGATAGTGGCAATTCTGGAAGAGAGAGTGAGGCTGACAACTTTGTGCAACTCTGCCTCACTTAATAAAATTTACACACAAATAAAAAACATCACTAAAAATCAAAACAAAAATGAAAAAAAGTCAAATTGGATTTACATCCAATGCCTCTAAGAAAACTGGGAATTGGTCTCAGGCAATGAAAGAGCTCAAAATGGATTTTGAAAATCAAGTAAGAGAGGTACAGGAAAAATTGGGAAAAGAAATGAGAAGGATGGAAAAGTACAAATAGCTAATGAAAAATGCCTTATAAAGTAAAATTGACCAAATGGGCAAAGAAGCACAAAAGTTCAATGAGGAAAACAATTCTTTGAAAATATTAATTGTGCAAATGGAAGCTAATGTCTTTATGAGACATCAAGTTACACTAAAACAAATCCAAATGAATGAGAAAAAAATAGGAAAAAAGTGAAATATTTCATTGGGAAATCAACTGACCTGGAATATAGATCCAAGAGAGATAATTTAAAAATTACTTGTATTCCTGGAAATCATGATAAAAATAGAGTCTGGACATCATTTTTTAAGAAGGAAACTGTCCTGATATTCTAGAACCAGAGGATAAAATAGAAATTGAAAGAATCTACTGATAATCTCCTGAAAGAAATCCCAAGATGAAAATTCCCAGAAACATTATAGTCGAATTCCAGAACTTCCAGGTCAAGGAGAAAATATTGTAAACATCCAGAAACAATTCAAATACAGTGGAACCACAATTTGGATAATAAATGATTTAACAGCTTCTATATTAGAGAATCAGAAAGTTTAGAACATGGTATTCCAGAGATCAGTGGAGATAGTTTTGCAACCAAGAATCAGCTATTCAGCAAAATTGAACATAATCCTTCATGGAGAAGGTAGATATTCAGTGAAATAGAAGATTTCTAAACATTTGTGATGAAAATATCAGAGCTGAATAGAAAATTTGATTTTCAAATACAGGACTGGGGAAGCACAAGGAGATAAACAAGAAAGAAAAACCAATAGGGACTTAACAAGACATATGTTTACATTCCTACATGGGGAGATATTTGTAACTCATAAGAACTTCCTAATTATGATAGCAATTAAAAGAACTATATATAGACAGAGGGCACAGGTGTGAGCTGGATATGAAAGGATAATATCTAAAAAAATAAAATCAAGGGCTAAGAGAGGAATCAAGGGTGGGAAAGGGAAAGGGAGAGATAGAATGGAATAAATTATCTGCCAATAAAAAAGCAAGAAAAATATTTTACAATGAAGGGAAAGGGGGATGAGAGGAAGAGTGAACCTTATTCTCATGAAAATTGGCTCAAAGAGAAAATAATATACACACTCAATATGGGTATAAAAATCTATTTTTCCTGCAGGAAAGTAGGAGAGGAAGGGTAAAGGAGAAGGGAAAAGGGTAATAGAAGAGAGAACACAAAGGGGGTGAGGCTGATCAAATGCAAAACATTTTTGAAGAGGGACAGGTAATGGGAAAAAGAGAATAGAACAAATTGGGAAAATACAGGTAGCAATAATAATGAAAAGAATTTTGAAGCAAGTTTCTCTGATGAAGGGTTCATTGTTTATGAAAAAACAATAAAAGCCAATTTCCCATTGATAAATGATTAAAAGATATGATCTATGTCCAAGGGGTTATAAAATCATGCATATCCTTTGACCTAACAATAACACTACTAGGCATGAATTCCAAAAGAAATTTTTTTTTAAAAGAGCCTCTATGTATAAAAATATTTGTAGGAGCTCTTTTCTCAGATTAAAGATTCTAAATTGAGGGGATGCCCATCAATTAAGGAATGGCAGATAAATTGTGATATGGGATTATAGAGCAATATTATTATTTTATAAGAAATGTTGAGCAGGATGCTATCAGAAAAACCTGGAAAAGTCCTCCTTGAGCTCAAGTAAAGTGAAATGTACTGTGTGTATAGTAGTAGCAAAGTTGTGGGATGATCAACTATGAATGACTTTGCTATTGTCAGCAGTACAATACAGTAAGATTACTTTGAAGGACGTATGATGAAAAATCCTATTCATACCCAGAGAAAGAACTGTCTGTGTCTGAATGCAGCCTGAAGTATACTTTTTAAAACTTTTTTTTTCTTGAGGTTCTTTTTTTCTTTTGGGGGGGGGAAATCTATAATTTATTTTGCAGCATGACTTTTATGGAAATTTTTTGCCCAACTTCACATGTCTTCTCAGTAGGACTAGGGGTTGGGAGGAATGGGAAAACCTAGACCTGAAAAATTATTATTATTATTATTATTTTATCAAAGCTTTTTATTTTTATAACATATGTATGGGTAGTTCCCCAACATTGATCTTTACAAAGCTTTCCATTACAAATTTTACCCCCAGTCCCCTCCCCTCCCCTAGATGGCAGGAAGTCCACTACATGTTAATAATGTTGAAATGCTTGACAAGTTATGCAAGAAAAATCCTATCTACAAAAAAAAAA